>OX104071.1:5910304-6200125 GCA_944474145.2 Dicrocoelium dendriticum
TGTTGCACGAGCCATGGAGCCTGACGGCACAAAGACAACTGTTGTTCGGAATCCATTCGAGAAGGGGGCCTTCGGCAACAGCACTAAGGGCGATCTCGACACCAGTTTGACCTGAAGCGGTAGCCCCAACGTCTCCAGAAAGCTGAAAGTGGAAACAGGTCAAAAAGTGAATTGATGACGACAATGGGTAGACTGTGCTGGAATCCTGAAGTCGTGTTTCGGACAAACAACAGACATCAATTGCAAGAGATTCTAGAGTGTGCGCGAGGCCGGCTTGTTGCCCAACCTGTTTTAAGGGGGCGCATATTGAACGCCGCCAAGTTGAACTGTGTCTTCGGTTGCAGGAGCGGAAAGAGGAGAATCCGGGACTGTTCAGTCCCGGTTTGGCGCTGCGTGATTATGGCAGAGTATGGAACGACAACAGTGGTATCGGAGGAAGCAGTGCTGCTTATCATTGATTGAGCAGACGAAAACGGGGAAGAAAGATACATGGAAAGCGTAGCTAAGCGAGTGGCGGGTGACGGCAAAATGTTTGCAGTAGTAGCATCAGAACAAAGCATTAGTAGAGCGAAGAGTGCAGTTCAGTTCCAAGGTTCACCAGTAGGGGAGAGATTACGCGGTTGCCTAGGCAGAAGTATGGTGTTGTCTTAGGAGACCGCCACCTACGCAACACTGCGAAAAAGGCCCTAGTGTTGGTTACCGGTTTTCAAACCCTTCACTGCTTGTTTTGAGCATCTGAGATCACCCTGTACCAGTACTCCTAGGTCACGCTCCTGAGTGGTCTGTAACTTGTGGTCTCCTAGATTGTAAATGCTCACCGGAGAATGACGCAGCTGAATCACCATGCTCTTAGACGTGTACAACTGGAGCATGTTCCAGGTTGAACATTCATGAACACAATCTAGGTTATGCAGGATGAAATGGTGATTTTCACAGCTACTAATCGCCCGATAAGTCTTAATATCACTGGCGAAAAACAGGAAATCGGAGGAGATAACGCTTGACAAGTCTTTGATAAACGCCAGGAATAAACGCCTTCCAAGCACAGAGCCCTATTGAACACCGTATTTCATCGCAATCGGGTTAGAGAGTGATGCTGTAACACGCTATTTAAACCTCTGTCAGTAAAGAAAGTCGGTTATCCAACCAAGCACAGGATCTCCGATTGCATAGCACTGTAGGCTGTGACATAGGAAGCGCTGCTTCTGACAGTCGAAGGCATTCGGCAAGTCCAGATAGATGACGTCGACTCCTACCGCAAAATAAGCTAATTCCTTTAAACTACCTAGTGTCATCAGCAGGTTGTTAGTGCACGACCGTTGTTGATGGAAGCCAAGGCCTTGCATTTTTCCACATAGTCCATTACAGCCTGAGACGACCGATGCCATCACCTTCGAGAGCAGAGAGAGGAGAGTCACTGGGCAATGGTTTGCAGGGTCTGAACGGCTACTGCCTTTAAAATTTGTGGTAATAACATCATGCTTCCATGTAGTGGGGACTTGTTTATCTAAGCATCTTTAGAAGAACCGTGACACGGGCTTGACAAGCTTAGTGGCTGCACCCTTCATTGCTTTCGCGCGAATGCTGTTGGTTCCCGGATAGCTATGATCGCGCAAAGAGAGCAACTTCTTTAACATAGTCGCTGGGTTAAAAATTAAATATTTAATCCCTGGAGTCCGTTAAGTGAATGAGGGTTCGTGACAGGGACAGCGTGCTGGTTCGAAAAGAGGTGTGTACTGTAGCCACAAAGCATTGCCTGTTTCGTCTGCTCTTTGTACCCTATAATCTGTTGTGAAAAGTGGGGGATGCCATGCTTTACTTTACTTAGACTGTAGACGTGCCTGTACAATAGTTTGTTGTTTGCCAGAAACATTTTAGCTAGGCACGGTTGCTACATGTCTTTATCCTCACGCACAAGTGTGGTACAATGGTTGCGATGGGTCAAGAAGTCACCCTAAGTCTCTAAGTCGGGGTTAGTTTTGTAGGCACGCCATACTGCATCCGTTATTGCCATGTATTTTCCTGTAATGCTTCTGCTAATTGCCTGCACTTTTGCGGAACGAAGTGGCCTTGTATCTGATGCTCTACTGACCCGGTTGCCAAGTGTTTCAACGAATCTTTATCAATAGGACCGTTGTTCGAGAACTCTCAAGCGGATACTTCAACGAATGCTTTCAAGATGTAGTAGCGTATGATGGTGTGAGTTAATTCCGAATATTCAGTTGAATATTCTACATGGCAAACATTGTTAACGGTTATGACTATATGGTCACAGAAACCTACTTAATTCGCCATAAAGAACCCGCCAATCATGAGCTCTTCATTCCAGTGCACAAGGTTCAATACAGACCGTCTGTTTACTGTCCTGAAGCTAGTGGGCGAGGTGACATGATTGTAGTAGAAAAACAGCGATACGTTCCTAAATGTTTGCTTAGAAATTTACTTTGTAAGATGCAGATACCTCCAGATCGCGTACAGTGAAGCCACCGGCGATGACAATATGACTGCACGTAAGGCCTGTTACCCTGTTCAAGGTACGGATCAAGCTGGAATCCATTTCTGAAGTGGATGTTGCGGAGCGATAAACGACAGCTACTAGACATGCAGCTTTGTGTCTTAGTCGGAGACAACAACAGTGTGAGTCGGTAACATGGGTTTCCGGATTACCAAATATTACACATCATAGGTCATGGCAGTATTAGAGAAGTACCCCAACTCCCCTGCTAGGAGGGGCGTTCCGCATGAGTGATAATTCTGATACATCGACCTCAACGTCAGCAACTTATTGGCTTAGCCAGCTTTCAGGGATATAAATGTGGTCCAAAGCATTTACAACCTGATCATGTCTAATTTCGGTAATTTTACCGAGAAGTCCTTGGGTGTTAGTGTACAGATATTCAAACTTCTCAGAGTTCAGCCATGTGTTGCAGATTGTGCAAGTAATAGGTCAAGTTCCGCTGACCAGTGAGTAGCAGGTGACTACTCGTTTTTCCGGTGGGTACTTGGCGACTGTTTCGAGGCAAGGGAAACAATCTTACAAACTTCATCAAATATCACTCAACAGCACAAATTCCGGGGCTTTCAAATACACTGCGCCCATGCGAAGAAAAGTGCTCGTAGGTTATATTTTGACTAAAACTAATATCAGTAGATGGAAGAAATAATAGAGCGAGGATAGGACCGGTAATTGTGATAGTGAGATCGCAAGACACGTCAGAACAATGAATAAGAATCTAACACAGGTAGTAAAGCATATGCTTGACATGACCTGTAGGATAGGTGGAGTGCAACTTAAATTTAGAAGAATCACAGGATAAGTAACGCATCATCTTAAGCGTCGATCGATTTAACTGCACTGCTTCATAACGACAGTTTGAAATTGAAATGCAGTGTGCACACACAGAAGAGTCTGGAAAACGGTTATAATTCACATCGTCCGTGACAGACAATAAAAACTGCTAATGACAACGCTCACTTGTGTGTCTCTTCATTGGACCGATGTGATATGTTAATTCAGTTTAGGTACATCCAAGCTATTCACACGGACACTTATGCATGTATCTTCACTGCCACGTGGCGGAGAGGGTTTCTAAGTACATAGTTTGGTTTGCGTTATTTCATCCTTCGATTGAAGCGGACTATATCAAGTAATGCAAATGGGAATGTGTGTCATCAGGGCGTTTTTAAAGTGATAACCTACGGGCAAGAAAAATGTGATTTGGAAGCGCCTTTCAGTTTCAGGACACCCGGAGAGAGCGTGTGTTTTGTCGACAATCAAGTCGAATGCAGTGCGTGACCAGTTTGAGCTAATGGCCTCTCAGTCTGACATTTAGCCGCAGCTGCAACAGGTTGAGACATTGGCGAATTAGGTTGGTCAGTGCTAAGTAAACCATGAGGAGATATCTCCGCTGACGTCAATATTCATCACTGTACAATCTCAAGGACTGCAGCATGCGCTGGTAGGGGAGGTGCAGCAATCCTCTGACGAGTTTGGTCCCTTTAGGTTGGGACGCTTCGAGTACGTCGGCGTCGCTTTTGCGCCAGGGACGCCAGGTTTGGATCGAGTATTCTACGAGGGGCCTGAAGTAGGCGCTCAGCATTTGCGGAACTACAAATGGCTCGAAAGTTCCGAACGCTGTCTCTAAGAGTTCAAGATGTCGATAGGTCTTTTTCATGCATTTGCAGCCTGTGTCGAGCAGCCAAGTTAATCCTGTACGCGCAACCCGAGGTCGTATTCCTAGGAAGCACGTTGCAAAAGCTGGCCCCCAAGTCCAAATTCATGACTACACTGATGGTGTATGCTCACAATTTTGCGATCCGCCAAGTTAAACTGGAGCCAGTTTTCGAATGGCCAAGTATAGGCCCTGTCGATATCGCTCTGCAGTGCCGCGTGATTGTCCACTGTTTAAAAGTCATGCCAGATTTCGACATGGTCTGTTAATAGCAAAAGTTCAATCGCAGTACACTAGGAAGGTCATTTATAAATACTACCAATGAAAGTGATCCTCATACGGATCGTTGGGGCACGCCACACTGGACGTCAGGAATGGAGTTGCGGACCCTCACATTCAGCTGACAAAAGAATGAGTAAGTTGCATATACAACATAGCAAAGTGTTACCGATTCCATAGCTTCGAAGCTTGTGGAGGAGAATATGGTGGTCCAGGAGATCGAACGGTTTGCTGAAGTCCAGGTAGACGAAGTCCTCTCTTACTCTGGCATCGACTGATTCTGTTCAGCCTACTCGGGCTAGAAGTAATGTTGTAGTGCAGCACCGATTTCAATGGAATCGATTCTACTGTGACACAATGGTGTTGTTGCTCTCAAGGTATTCCATGAGCGCCTCTGCGATTATACCTCTATGACTTTGGACAACACTGGAAGGAGCGTGATCGGACGGTAGTTCGAGGGTTCCGCACGGTTCCGACTCTTGTAACTAAGAGTGCCTATTCCTTGTTTTCACATTATGGGAACCTAAATTTCACCAAAGACATTGTCGAAAGAACTGAGCTAATGGTACGGCAATGTTAATGGCGGCTGACACCAATGCCTTTGGTCTGATGTCGTTTGCGCCAGGAGAGCTACATGGACAATAGTCTTTTCATCACATTGGCTACTGTGACCGACACATGGTTCCATCCTGGTGGCGGTGGGAGCTGTGTGCAAAGCAAGTGAGATGATGATTCAGTCTAAGAAGTGTGGATGAAATGTTGGCGAAGCGCGTTGGCTACCTCTTGTATAGTTAGAGCCAGACGATCTGTTGCACATAAAACAGGGATCCCGCGCTGCTTTCTGCGGAGCTTTTTTAACACGTCTGTACAACAACTTAGGATTTGTAATGAACTGCGCCGCTGGTTCTATTGGTGCCGGAGTTCCTCTTCGCGGACCAGATCTGATTACTCAGACAGGCTTTGCAAGAGCGCCAGGCTGAATTCCTTAAGGCTATGCCTTTGTTATTGCAGCTGCTCAGGAAAAACTTCTTTTGCGTCTAGTGAAGGACCTTGGTTTCTGACGCATTTGTCACTAAGCAAGTGAATTGGGTGACATCCACAGTCTATGCGAAATCGGGCGACTGCTCGGCTAGGTTTCTTGGGTAAAGTCAGAGAGTATATCGTGACAGGCGACGACGTGGCTTTCGTTGCTGTTTACACTGCTATATTCCGCGTAGCAGACGTAACGAAAGAGCAATATCGCGTGATCACTACTGCCAATTGCTTCAACTATGGTCACAGCATCGACCATTAGTTCCTCGTTGGTGAACACAAGGTCCAAAACAGTTCGTGCGTCACATGTTCTGAATCGCGCGGAAGAGGTGATATGCTTGTACAGAGGTACATCGGCGATTAACTCTTGCAACTCAGCTTCGAATTGTTTGCTGTGCGGCGCTGGGGCTTCGGTTGCCTGAAGGTTAAATTCCCCCACCAGAAGAGCCTGACTGTGTGGTCATATTAGGACTCGCTTCATCGCAGAAGCTAAGTGGTGATCCATTGCCGAAGTGGGCATTGGTGGCTGTAAACTATTGTTAGTAATCACACACCACTACAGATTAGGTGCACACGACACCAAAGAGAAGCAAAAAGTTACGTTGCTGGATTGTCGATAACATCAACATGCAGGTTGGGTTGATAATACTGAAGCACTCCTCTTCCTATTCTAGGTCTATCTTTTTACATAGAAGCCATGTAGGGTAGAGTAATCTCAACATCAGTGATCTCCATGTTCAGCCATGTTTCGGTGACCATAACTTTATCCCAAGGAGTGGAGACCTGACGAACACGAAGTACGGTTAGCTTGCTGAGGATGCATTGTGTATTGGCAAACAAGCATATGAGCGTATCTGAGGTTAGAATGGTGTTTGTGAATGCTGATTTTTGATGAGGGTTTATGCCGTCCCTTGTGCGGTCGCCTGCCGGTTGTATTTTTGTAGGACCGCCGACACAGGCATTTGGACCATTCCGGCTTGTTGTGTAGAGCACTCAGTGCCAGCAAGAGGAGGACTACTCTTTTCTCCTTCAGCTGCCGGCGTGTTCTGACTCTGCGACTCTTCTGAGTTGTATGGTGACCGGGTTATTCAAGTGAATTGATTGCTAAATGTTACATTGTCTAGTTGTCGCCCGGTGTCTATCGTCTTTATAGGTATTTTGGATAGCAGTTTTTCACTCTTTTCTGCCACGTTTTGATCACATATTGTACCATCATTTCGGAGTGCAATGATACTTTCATCACTCGAGGACCACACCCTTTGTAGTTGGGTGATGGCGGTAACCCTGAAGTTGAATAAACAATAACATTTTCGAGTGCGAGCACTTCACCAAGAAAAGGCCCTTCATTTCACTCATGAGCTTTGGTCTCTAGCTCGCTCTGTGTCTGAACCTCGGGGCCACTGTGGACAAGCATCAATTTTACGTATCTTTGTTCATGGGAGTTATCCAGATTTTATTTGTGTTTCTGACGTTCGCTCTAAGGAACATCTGGGAAGATTCGAACAGTGCATGAGGTGGTACAGAGGTGAATGGCTGCCAAGAAAACTGCCAAGGCATTATTGCCTGACAAATTGTTGCCTGGAGGAACCGCGGTTCACTGTAGTGTAGGGAGTTTGCGTGACGGACGACGCGCACCATACTGACTGGCTTAAGTTGAACCCTATTAGTTGACACAGGAAGTCCCGCTGTTTCTTATCGTCTAGTAGCTTAGCTTTTGTGGACTTCGCCCCAAATTCAGTCACATTGGGGCATATAACAATCAGCGAAGTATGATATTGTCACGTGTTCTCCTTTTTGGAGGGGCGTGTGGCTGCTTTCTTTGGTGGGACAACTGAAGAGGTCTTGAGTTCCGTGGTGGTATTGGTAGTATTACTTGAACCCAATTTGACGGCCGCCGGGGTTAAGTTGGGAGGTGTTTCTGTCATGTGGGCAACAACAACGGACGCGTAAGTTGTCAGTCCTCTAACAATATACGATATAGGGCGTGGCTGTGGTGAAGAATGTGTGGCAAACGCACATTTTTGAGCAGCCCCCTAGTATCGGTGTGGCTAATACTCGATCGTTTTTCTTATGTGCAGTCTGGATACATTGTTTTGAATTGGCGTTTGAGCTTGAGCATCGAATTCGAGGCACTGATTTGTCTATTTCACGTGAGACAGCTTGCACGGTGGCTGCTTGGTTTCCACTCTTTTCAGTCCGTTGCACTTCTGGGCCAACACAACTTTACATCTGTTAAGTAGAATAGCCTTGCACTCAGTGCAGAACCACAGGTAATCAAATGTACTGTGAAGTTTCTTTATATAAATAAATAAATCTTTTATTCTCAACAAGGTGAGACACGCCATTACAGGCATGATCATTTTGACATAACAATGCACGATCAAGAATGTGCAAAAATCCAATATGTTTGCCATAGCAGTTTGTGTTCGTGTAGAGGGTATGTATGTATGTCATTGTGTGTGTATGTGCATGTAGCTGTGTATCTTGTGCTTGTAGTTGTGCTGCTCCAATCTTCAATGTTTGATATCGCCATCAATATGCGAATAGGAGATTGGTGTCCGTTGGCTGGATAGAATTATTCGGATATCCAAGGCCAGCTTGACGAGCATCGATGCGTGGATCAGACTGATTAGTGTAAACCGATTCTCATTGTCAACACTATGGGCTTATCCGTCAATGTCATGACGCACAAAGGAACACTTGGATTATTCCTACTGTGTTTAAACCACCTGAGGTGACATCCCGAACTGTTCCTGTAATGACTCATGGCTCAAGACTCGGGTACCGCAGTTAGCGCCCCTGTTCGCTATAAAATTCCACACCAAGTGCACACTGATTCACCTGGTCTGACGAAGCCTTTATGTTAAAGGCGAAACGTTACCAAAATACTATACCAACCGATTGTTTCCAAAACTCTCTGAACTCAGGGCAGTGACTTTATTTTGTGGCGAGTCACGACCGCCACGTCACAGTGTTGTTAAGTAGACATTTGTGGCTTTTTATAGGGAGAACGCTTGGCAGGAGAAAACCCACCACGTCCTGGAACACTGCCGCCGAACTATTTGCTGGAACGGGGTAAACCCGAACCACCCAGCTGACACCACGAGGAGGTTGTTCGGCTAGCCAGCCAGCCAGCTAAGACTAGGACGTGCACAACTAGGATGAAAACTTTTTACGGCAGTTTGTGCATTCTGTGACGAATTATACAAGTTTAACACTACTTACTGCGTCACAATTAATGTTTACTTCTGAAGCTTTAGGTCTAGCTTTCTGCGAGTAAGCTGTTCGTGTCATTATGATGTCTTGCGGATGTCGTTCGTTGGAAAGTCTACACTTGTAAGTTGAATAGGAACGCTGTCGGTCAAGTTGGTGGTGAGGTTGGCACACGTTCGCTTACTGTTCTGAGTGCGTAACCACATTGCGTCACGTCCGCGCGTTGAAGTCAAGGTTACAAGGTAACGGTGCGGTGGTGTCTAGGTATATGCAGCATCAGAACTGCAGTCGGTGGGTGTAAGCGAAGACCACAAAAAAGCGTTTTCTACGAATCCTTGAAGCAATCTTATTTGATGTCGTCAAACGGACTGCACTCAAACGGCTGTTCACGGGACTCCGATCGATCAACGATGACTCAGCCGGTGAATTAAGATCCATGCTAACCCCAGCTTGACCAGCGATTGCCGAATCAGAGTCTCCGGATGCTAGTAACCAATAGCATGGAGACGAGGCAGGTGTAATTAATCCAAAAACTCCGTGAACATCATTAGCTTATTTTCGGACACGCAACACACGTCAATACCCAGCGTTTCTAACGGGATTGTGCCTGCAGGCTGTTGACCTATTTGTCTTAGAGTGTGAAAGTTGGACGCTGCCAGGGAAGCGGGACTGCGTGGTCTTAAAAGGGACTGTTGCCTATAAACGTTCAGTGGGTGATGCGGGAAGATAGCTGCAGATGGTAGAGCTGGGCTGGCAGCATGGTTCATCCCGGTAACGTTGTAATAAATATGGCGCTTGATTATAGCCACCATAATAATTCTGTTACCTTTTCTACAGTCTTACGGTTGGGGGGAACAAACCATCGATCGGTAGCTAGCCATCTGGTTAACTGGTTTGCGTGCACTGTGGTAATTAAACAACTTTTCGGACGCCCACGAACACTGCGGACGGGCAAACTAGCCCAAGCGAGATGGTCTACCAAATGTACACCTGCATCCATCGACTTCAGTCAACCCACGCGAAAAGGGCGACGTTCGCAATTGTGCAATTAACACAACATGCAATAAACTGACTGCTAATTGCTGAAATTTTCGTTTCACTTGGTCCAGATGCGGAAAGTAGCAGCAGGGAAAAGATGAAACCGCGCATCACGCAAACATCTTAGTGCATACAGAGCCGTATTTTCGAAATGAAACCGGAAACATAAGTTCCTCTCTCTAATCACTATAATGCAAAAGTGAAAAGCAGAGAGCGGGTGAAGTGAGGAATTGAGTGCGCCGATTTGTTCATTATTACGAGCAACAGGGAGAGAACCGCACACTGTAGATTTGTGGGCTTTTACTCAAGATTTCCACTATACTGGCACAATACAACTCGCGATACATTGAGCAAAAGAAGAGGATGGAAAATATTTGACTACTGCCCAGAACCCTGTCTTGAGGAAAAAGACAATGAAATTATTTACTAAACCCTTTGTCTGAATAGGAGCAATTGAATGGCTTGTGGTGCAAGCCAATGAAATAACTGGGTAAATATGGAAATAACATGGGCGTGTGTACTTTAAGCGAAGATAAACGTGGCTGTCGTTCCTAATGGGATAATGTAATTAGTGCGTGTTGTAAGAACGAAGAGAAAGGAAATTGGTAACGCTTTGAAATTTATATCACAGCTCCTATGTAGCAGTGGCATTTAAATAAACCGACGCCGAAAACCTCCCAGACATTAATACAGTTAAGGAAGTAAAGGATGATCGCTAAAGTGGTGCCAAAGTAAGTGTCAATTTCTAGCTGCAACGAGCAGCGCAGCTAAATGGGCCAGCCATCACAAGTAGTGACTTATGAATAGAGCCGACTGCAGAATGCCCGGAGACTACAAAGCGCAACCCTTGAAGAATGTGCCATTGGCAGAAGGCAAAATGTCCGTGGCTACTATTTAAAGATATTCGGCAACAACGTTCATGGAACTGGAAATTTGAAGAGCGACGAGGACTGTTGGAAAATAGGATACGTTATAGTAGGAGACAGGAAGAAGTAACTGCTTCTCTGCAGTGCTTTTCATTAAGTCACGAATTGGACAGTACAATATTAACTTTTGAGAAAGGACACTGCCATTATAATCCCAAACCGGAAACCCAGAAGACGTGAACTGTAATATGATGCCGCCATTTTGTGCGTTCTTATCAAACACAAACATGCAATAAAGATATATACACGGTGTTATAAGGCTTCACATGACTAAGCGTTTGTGCTACCAGGGTTGAAGTAGAGTTACAGCCAGGTGCTTTTCCATGCACAGCGGTGGGCGTATGCGATTGATAACCACGTTCTCCAGTAGGCTAAAACTGTGGGGCTGCTGATTGCGCAGTAAGACTGTGAACGAATTCAAGTGACTTCCGAAAAGTCGCAAATTCACCTACAACCCCCAAACCTACCTTACAGTTGCCGCTGTGTAACTTGAAAGAGGAAAAATAAGCCATTCCAAATTGGAGACGGAAGCTGTATTCGGTGTGTAATGTTGTGGCATGCGTCGCTTATACTTAAACACTGTCTAATAACGGAGATATTGGGTGAACCGGATCCAGTAAGTATCGCAAAATGAGCGTATGCAGGCGCATAATTAGTTTGCTGACTACTTTGTCCCAACTTTTACTTTTTGCGTCCAACGTCGGATTTTATCCTGTTCCCGTTTAGGACTCATTTACAAAAGGTTTAAGGAGACCCTGAGGTAGCGTCATTTGTCGAATCCAAAAATCACACACACATTTTGCAGATGACGCGTCCGCAGTGTTTAAAAGTGGTTCGTGACGTGGCTCGGATACGGGGTCTTAGTTGGTATCCGTCCTCAACGCATGCTCGACAGATACATTCGCGGTCGGACTGCGTCCAGAACCTTATTTGGAGCAACTAAGTCCAGAGCTCGTTTAGAACAACCGGATGTGTGAAGATATGTTGCGCAGAAGATTTACAGTTCCCATACAGTAATACAACACACACATACACTGTGAAACCGCGGTGCGAGTCCCGGCTGGCTGCATGAGACGAACGATTGTAGAGACTGGAGATTGCAGATTCCTCTTTGTTCAGTGACCGGAAGAGTGCATGCACCTTAACCATGGTTCAAATCGTAGTGGATTCATTTCTCTACATTAATATAGTATGATAACAACAAAAGCTGGAGAAGAATGAGGATGGAAAGTAACAAAAGCCGAAAGAAAGGTGCGGAAGTTTCGAACAGTTGAACAACTATGATCCGGGCACCAAAGTACGGCGGATCCTGTTGCCACGACTCACCACGCAAACATAGCAATAAATAAAAGCAAAGAAATGAGGTTGAATGCAATAAAAAAGGGAACAAAATAGAACTGCGCAAAATTAATCGAGATGAAATTATTACGGCTAGATGCAAGTTCCCTGATGAATGAACCTCACTGACTGTGCGACTGCACCATGACTGATAGAATCTCCAAACACTGGTGTAAAAAATAAGAATGTGTCATCTGCACGCCGTAACGGCGCTTTGCTGCCGCTAGACCACCATCAATCGCGCGCTGGCTGAGTAAAGCACAAGAACGCTCACCCCTATGCGAATTCAAACCGGTGATTTTATGGTTGCAAACCACAGGGGCAGAACGCTTGGCCACCGGCGGACAAGTACTGGTGTGGAACTTCCCGAGACCGCACGGAGCAGCTTGGTCAGGTCTCTCAGTTGATTTAATCATGTCTCTATGCCGCGTACTTGACTGGCTGTCTCTCAGTTTCGCCAAACGTGGCGCAATCACGAAGTGCAATGCACACCGAGGAATCCGCTCTCCGGGCCTACAGAGAACATTGCCTAGCCAGTGTAAGCGATTAAGATTCAGCAAACACGCGAGTGGGGCGCCAAAAGGTTTCCTGCTAAAAAGCAACTGCTTGACCTGAGCATGCTCACGCGATGTTCTCACCAGAGCTGAGCAATACAACGCAAGCGTCAGTGGTCAAACACAGCCAAGCGTATAATGTCTTCACTGCGAGCCGGCCAGGTCTATGATCCGTACAGTAACACCGACCTTATCGCAGGTTTGAACACCCTACCTTTCATCGACATGCTGATTTCCCGCCGTCTCCGCAGATGCTTGAGCCTCTGAAATGCCACTCAGACTTTACAAAGACGCGTAGTAACCTCCTCAGTGATGTGATCACCAGATGTGACACAGCTATCAAGGTAAGAGACCCATCTATCATTTCCAGTTGCTATTCGATGATGTCTGTGTAATACCTGACGTATCAGTCAATGCTTGTAACAATACTTTGCACTTTGACGGAGCATCGCCATTCGGCAGTGTATTCAGTCGTGAGTTCACAGCTACTGCAACAGAACCAAGAGCTATGTAGTTCGCATACTCAAGGTTTGTCAACCCATCACCTGGCAGAACGTCTTGACATTAAGAGTCTGAAAAAACCAAATCATTTATGATTGCTTCAATCACGCAGTTGAACAGGAAGGGATATGTAGCACAAGCTTGGCAAACTCCACTTGTAGTGGGGAGCTCAGGAAGAAGCTTCCCGTAGACCTTTCCAGGTCTCGGAAGTCACAAATTAATGTGGGATGGAATGATTTTTCCATGCACTCTCTTCACAGATAGGGAGTGCTACATACCAAACCGATAAACGGAGTACACGACGGCTATCAAGTCGGGGAAAACCACCATAGTCGATCTTCTCTAAGTGCCTCTGCTCTAAAACTTAGTATGGTGTAAATATGGGACCGGTGGAATCACGATCAAGACGGAAGTCAAACTTGATTTCAGTGATTTTTCATGATAATGCGAATATTGCCCGACTGTACGACAGGCTGTTACTGATTTGAAGACAGGTCATTAGGGCACTAATGGTTATGGGCATAAACGAGTGAAATATGTTTTCTGTAGCGTGTTGTCAAAACATTCAAAAGCACATGGTGTTGTTGTTGCTGTTCTGTATTACATCTTTTCTCACTGGTTACATATTCCTTGCTCCATCCTGGGGATTGCCCGATGAAAACCTGGTCAGTATCGATTTCTGGTCCCGGAAATTTCCAAGTTTAATGCGGAATGTTCTTGCATCTGTACAGGCCCTGGTAGCGGCTGGTAGGCTATTGCGCATGACAGTGTGTCTGACGTGGAAGAAGTTGAATGGAATGGGTGTCCTGGTTCTTGGCACCATTAGTGTACAAGTCTTGTTGCGACGCTTTCAAATAGAGTCTTGTTGTCATTCTAGTGTGAATAGACTTGAGTATGTCATTTGTTTATAAGATTGTATAAGAGGATCAGGTCATATTTCAGTCGTCACAACAGAAGGGGCTCGAAATGGAGCTGCTAGCAACGCTCCTGACAACTCAAAGTGCACGAGTTGCTGAACCAACGTTTAGTAAATAATCGCTGCAGGTTTTCCAGTTTTCCTGTCAACCGTACGCACGTCCCCATAAATGATGTGACAGTATACAAGGACAGAGTGTATGTGTGTGTATTTTTGAAAGGTTGATTTCGGCAGTGACTGCATGGATTTCATGGCATATGTTAGCCATAGAGCGCTCGGCGCGTGCTATTTGTTACTCGGCATGCTCAGAGAAATTGACTTATGAAGTGTGTCATGTGCCTAGATCACAGTCACGCACAAATGCGTTCAGTATTCACTGCAACTAACTCTTTAGAGAACAACCATCCGTGCGACATGAGGCATAATCCACTGGATGAGAACTTCATCAGTCATGTGTCACACCCTTTTTCAAGTGAATCGATGTCATCTTGAACGAGTAACATTGCGATTTGGAGTTCGTTTCGTCAAAAGTTTTAAACAATCTATGTCATCAGCGACAAAATAGCCTGCCATGTGTGATGAACATTGTGCTATCGGTGATCTAGATCAGGAAAATTGAAGCAACATCTACGCTGCCATGGACGACACTATTAGTGATCGAAGTGGGTGAGTTGTGGTTACTCAGCGCGTCTATCTGGCTACGCCAGATACGCAAGGTATAATGGCAACTTCCCAGTAGTGGATCTATGATCCCAAATGACTAGGTATTATTGTTAGCCGCTTGTGGGACACCTGGTCGAACGCTTGTTACGTATTCAGGAACATCAAAGCTACATAATTGAAGTCAGTGGATCCTGTGATGCAATCCAGGGGAGCCAATCCGCTGTCAAAAACGTCGACTCGAACTATGGGCCGATCAGTTCGAGCAGCAGTTTAACTGGCCAGCAACATCAGTGAGTTCTCATTCAGGAGTCCAGAGGGCTCCCTGGTGTGCAGACGCTTCACCGCCATTCGAGGCTGAGATTGCCCAAGAACTTTACCTCTTAAAGCGCTACAAAGCCCCTGGCCCAGATGAATTTCCTACGGGCATTTTCAAATCTGGCGGCCCCTCACTTGTTCAGCAGTTAACTTCTTGCCTCCAAGAGAGCTGGGTCACTGAAATTACCCCATCGCATTGGAGTCTAGCGAATATCGCGCCTGTCTTCAAAAATGGTACCCGAACTGACTACGACAACCACTGAGGGATTAGACAATGTTCAATGTTGCTATAGACGAAACCTTGGAAAGTGCTCTGGACAACTGCGAACCCTTCAGCGTCGAGCTGCTTCCGGTGGGACCGACTTCGGGATTTGGAGTATGCAGACGGCCTCGCCGTTATCTGCGCCTCCTCATAAGCCGCGCAAAATATCCTGTAAAGGTTGGAGATGTCCGCCTCCCCGTTTGGAATGACCTTCGCCCTATCAAAATGCAAGGTTTTCTTGCAGGACTGACTAAGCGCCACTCCTAACTCCTTCTAGGTCATTCATTGAAAGTGGTGGACAAATTCTTTTACCTAGGATGTTGCCTCAGCGCTAATCGTTTAACCGATGAGGTCTCATGCGCTTCTGCAAAGCTCGGGTTGCTTTTGCCAATCTCCGCTATCACTGGCGTCGAGATGATCTGAGTCCATTTTTGAAGGGTCGATTGTACAATGTCACAATGAGAACGGTTCTCCTCCATGGCTGCAAGACTTGGCCTGTCCGCGCAAAGTATGTTGAGTGGCTGTCTGTTTTCGATCACCACTGCCTTCGGATCATTGCTGGTGTAAGATGGACACCAGGAATGAACTTATATTGCGAAGAATTTTCAGATCAGACAGACTTTGCCGGCCACTGAGCAGTATAGTTTCTCGGCGCAGACTTCAGTGCCTTGGGCATGTTCTTTGCATGCCTATTCATCGCCTACCTCGCCGTGCCCTTTTCGCGCGCGCAAAAATCAACTGAAAGCGAAAACAAGGTGTCCAATGTATGAGTTGGTCCAGGAGCTTGAAGGAGTTAACGTCAAAGTTAGCCGTGATCAAGCGCTCTCGGCTCTCTGGCTACAGTGTGAAAGACCCGGAACACACATTGCTAGAAACACTGGGACATAGCAAGAAATCCTGCACAGTGGCGGACCTGTTGTGGTTCGCTATTCCCATGAACACAGGTTTTCCCTCTGTCTTCGTATGTTTACTGTATTTTCCATACATTGTGGCAATTTGCCCATCGTACTGTTGGCCGTGACAAATATTTAGCATGCTGATATGTACGTTGCATTTGTTTGTCTGACTTATTAATCACACTACATACACACACGGCGCCACGGTTGGACTCAACACGTCGTTCCACGCGCGGTCCCTCATATCCTTCCCTAACTAGCTACGTCTTTCGGTGTCGTAGTAATTAGCTATTACACGGGAACAGCGTGTACCACAATATAGTTCCGTTCCGTCACTTCCGCGCTTTCTTTCCCATCACTGGGAACGGTACTCGCCAATAGTCTGTTAGCGTGAGTCGGTCACTCTCACTATATTAGTGACCGCGACAAGAATCATCGACAGCAATAATCAATTTTGTCGATGCATTAGTGACGCCGTTCCGAATCATTCCCCACTAGATTGGAGATCCCAATTCGAATGATATTCGCAATTTTTGCTGAGTCCATTCCATATTTCCTTGGTCCATTTCGTGACACTTTCTCATGCACTTTCACTAAGTGTTTATTATTTGCTGAACCATGGACACAATCTCTAAGAATAGTGAGGACGAGCAGACTGTTCATTTAGTCACTCTGGTAGTTCCTCCTTTTATGGAGATAGACAATGCTTTATGGTTCGCGATCTTAGAAGCAGAGTTTGCTAACGAACGTGTTCAACAACTTACTATCTTGTCACCCCTTGAATCTCACTGTCCAACTTGGCGATCTGATTGTGATAGTTGACCCGAATAATCGTTACAACGCTCTGAAAGAGGCCGCAATAAAACGATGCACACCTTCAGACCGATCTCATCTGTATCAATTCTTTTTCAGTTTGCAGTTAGGAAGCAAGAAACCGTCTACACTCTTACTGGAGATGCGTCGTCTCCTAAGAGGTTTGTTTTCAGAAATATGGCCACAACCTTTACCTGAGCACGTGCAGGCTGTCTTGTGCCTCGCCAAGTCTAAACCGTTGTCAGAAATCGCCGAAATTGCAGACAGTGTACTGGAGCGTTAGACTGAACCACTTCGCGCTCCGTCTAGCATCGCCCAGCCAGCTGACGCGCCTCGCCGGGTACAGACCGTCGCTCTATTAAACGACAACGCAAACGACTTGCCTTCAAGGTAGGTCCTTGTGGACGAAATCGTCTCACTGAAACGAGAAGTCCAACGTTTCAGCTTAAAGCAGCACCATCGTAGAGACACACCGTTCGCGTAGTCGCGCTCGTAGTGCCACACGAGGCTCTATATGCTGTGAACATGCGCGTTTCGGTAGCGTTGCCAGAAATAGCATTAAACCTTGCAATTTTACATAGACAAAGAAGAATCACGCTGAACAAAGCCCTGACAGACTACATCAGATTCACAGTCTGATAAAGACCAAAGACAACAATCAACCGATGCCCACCAACTGATGGACAAATACTGGCGACTGACGACGCTACTCAAAATACCGCAAGTCGTCTATTCAAGATAGCCGATAGAATCTCAGGGATAATGCTTCTAGTCGACACTGTGGCGGAAGTCAGCGTGATCTCGCTAGATCCAAAGCAATCGACTAAGCGGCGGACAACAAATCTACGTGCCGCCAACGGAACGCCCATAGCAATTTTTGGACAGCGTTCCCTAACCACCGATCTTAGCCTTCGACGTAAATCCCGTCGGATTTTTACTGTAGCTGCTGTAGCATTTGTCATCCTCGAAATCGATTTCCTGCATAATTTCGATCTAAGGGTTGATACTCGTCAGCGAAAGCTAATTGACAAACACGCCATTCCATTTGCGGAACTGAGACGTCATCCGAGGCAATCACTTCCATTTATTCCCAGTCACAAGTTGGCAAAGACTTTCTAGACCTGTTCGCGCAGCTCCCACTGCTGGTTCGCCTTTCTAGCGCCATTCTTCCTGTGGCAACCTAGGTAACTCACCATATACGAACCCGTCATTCCCCAGTCTCCGCTCGACCATGACCCCTTGTCGCTGATATATTGAAGCTGGCCAAATTAGAATTCGAGCATATGCTCCAACTTGGTATTATCCGCCCATCCGAAAGTCAGTGGGCTTCACCTCTTCACATGGTGCCGAAGAAGACTGGCGACCGTGTGGCGATTATCCGGCACTGAACAAGTGCACCTGCCCCAACAATACCCTATTCCGTACATTCATGAACTTACTAGCAGCTTAAGCGGTAAGTCCGTGTTTGGTAAAATCGACCTAACAAAAGTACATCACCAGATCCCTGTCGAAGAATGCGATATTCCCAAGACCGCCGTCATTACACCTTTTGGTCTAATCGAGTTTCGGCGAATGCCGTTTGGCCTGAGACATGTTGCACAAACCTTCCAAAGGTCCATACGTGACGTTACAGGCGGTTTAGATTTCGTATCTCCCTAGCTGGACGACATTTTGTTGGCAAGCGCCTACAAAGCAGAACATCTAGAACAGCTGTAACTGCTGTTTCGTCTTCTATGCGACCTTGAAGTTGCCTTTATCCAAGCGAGGTGCAAGGTAAACCGTCAGTTGATTTTCGGGGTCATCGGATCGTTGTATCCGTTAGCGAGGCCCTTCTCGAAAAATTCGATGCAATTAAAGATTTTCCTGAACCTTCATCTTTCAAACAACTCAGACGCTTTCTCGGCGTAATAAACTACTACGGCCGTTTCATTCCCAATTGCGCAAAGACCATGCAGCGTCTAACTGACGCTTCGTGGCAGTCAGCGTAGTTTCGTTTTCACCGATGTTGCTCGATCATCTTTCGCAGAACTCACAAAAAGCCGCTGCAAACACAGCTCTTTTGACGCACTTACAATCAGATGCTCCTCCTTCCCTGGTAACAAATGCTTCGAGCGAAGCGGTAGGAGCATTCTGCCAGCAGTTCGTCAATGGGTCTTGGCAACCGTTAGGTTTCTTTTCGAGACGGTTGTAACCAGCCGAAACCCAGTACAGCACGTGTGGGAGAGAATTCCTCGCAGTTTATTTAGCCATTCGCTACTTTCGATCTTCACTTGAAGGTAGTGACTTCGTAATTTTCACCGACCACAAACTTAGTCTGCGTGATAGCTTCACGCTCCGATAAATACTCTCCTAGATGAGCCACCCAGACTGTCTCACAGTTCACCTCAGACATACGGCACAGCTCAGGTGTGCGAAACTTTGTCGCAGACGCCTTGTCCCGCGTCGGTTCAATTACACCTAGTCACAACATCGATTTGGCAGCAATGGCTGCTGCACAACAGACCGATGCGGAGAGTGAACAACTTTGCATGCCTAATACCCTCCGCGTCCGACCAGTTTCGCTGCCTAGCTCAAGTTTTTCAAAGCAACTCGCTTCATGCATGCGTCGTTTCGCACCTACTCACGCCCGTGACCAGAGCCAGCAAACCTTTATACCGCCGGACATCCAAACGTGTACGTACGTATTCATACGAGTCGATGGAGTCAAGCGATCCATGGCTCCTCCGTTTGGAGGACCATTTAGAGTCTCTCGACGGAACGACAAAGTATATGTCATCGATTGCTAAGGGAAGCGTAAGTCAGTATCTACCAGTCGATTAAAATTGGCCCATATCGACAAGGACTATGTCTCTACCAAAAGGCCTTTTCCTCCGCCAACAACGCATAGTCCAAGCAATTCAGCGACGTCCGCTGTGATTCTTCCAACATCGTCTAGTGCACCGAAGTGGACTAAGTCAGGCAGACAGGCAAAAAGCTCTCGTCGTTTTGTCCAGACAGTGCACTTTTGTGCTTGAATCCGCATTCCCATCGTTGAAAGTAACAAAAAATAGCAAAATGTTTTGAAACCGCTGCTGTTTTCCGTGTGCTTTCCATGCACATCTGTCAACTTGGTCGCACGTTCACGTTGGAGCCGGACACCTCAACTTGTGCATTGAACATTTCCCGTCGAACTGCAACTCCCTACGAACCATTTTTGAAAACATTTTTTTCCGTTTCGACACCGTTAGGAAGGACACGTCGTTCGGTGTCGTATTTTTTAATTAATACACCGGAACGTGTACTACAACACACTTCCGCGCCTTCTTTCCCATCACTGGGAACGGTACTCGCCAATAGTCTGTTAGCGTGAGCCGGTCACTCTCGCTACAGCATACCGAGCGTAACGGTAAGTACGAATAGGGGATAAAAATTCTGCGCATTAAGTTCCCGACCTCAATTCAAACACAGAGACGCCTTGTCGAAACACTCGTATTTCTCATGATAGTGCAACCGTCATAGCCCATGTGCATAATGATCGCTAAAAACACGTGACTGTTTTGTCACTTGATGTCTATCAGTGGGCGTGAAATGTTATTTCGATGGGACTTTAGTGACCGTTAATCGAACGAGAAAAAGCGTTCCAGATCATGGGGCAGTGGAAGACATATTAAAAAAACAGGTGCTCATCTAGACCGCGTAAAGGAGCATTAGCCCGCTGCGATTCGATTGTGGCTCCCATCCACATGCTTCTCGAACTTATTTCTCCCGGTTTACATTGGATATGGTGAGTGTGGATGCAACTGTGGGCTGTCCATTGCAAGAAATCCATGGCGCCTATGTAGGCGCAATCATTCTGTGGCTATTCACAGTCACAGAGAAAACTGAATGTGGAAACGGATGCAGCTAACCATCTAGACCGCGTCACAGTCCGAAGGCAGTCTGTGTATTTCTTCAAAGGCACCGGGCTTAATGATCATGGATGTGCACAAACGTTGAGAGGCCACATACTAAATAACGCTCTGACGTCTTAGATGATTGTGTATGACGCCGAAAGTGAAGTAGAAGACAATGGGATGGGAGAGAGCCACACCGAAACCCTCCACTTCGATTACGGTCCCAGTGACCATATTGGCAAAGGCTGACTTCAACGTCGACCGACGCCACTAGTGAGATTGCGCGTCGCAATCCAAGACACATGGCGGGCCCTCCGAATACCCGAAAATCTACTTCTAACCGCTGTGTCAAACACTGCTCGCGAAGCTCAACGGCCTAGTGATCATGGCGATAGCCGCCAAGCACTATGCGCCGAGTTCCACTCCCAGCTCGGCTATCTCTACCTGATGAGTCTAAACAAAGAGGAAACCGTCGGTCGTGGAGTGCTGGGATGGGAGAGAGCCACACTGAAACCCTCCACTCGGTTACGGTCCCAGTGACCGTATTGGCAGAGGCTGACTTCAACGTCAACCGACGCCACTAGTGAGATTGCGCGTCGCAATCCAAAACACACGGCGGGTGCTCTAAATACCCGAAAAAAGACAGGAAGCGATTAATCGGTCGACGTTGGGAACGTGCATCCCGGAAACAAGATATGCAGAAGGGGCTCCGTCGCAACGGACACGCCGATCTTATTTTGTAGGTGTACTAATGGGCAAATCGAGAAATGTGAAAAGAAGTCCCATCGTCAGATGGGCTGTGGGTTACTGGAAACACAACTCATCACACAAACCCCATAATCTATAAAGTATGATATATGGCTTGGTGTCTGCGGAGCTGATTTCAATTGCCTGGTCGATCTTGCCAAAATCAATGAGTGTCAGTTATCGATTAAACTGTGTGCAATTGCTTCCTATTGGCTGAACACACCAAGGTCAGTGCGTCAGTTTAACGCTAAGCTAACCATTGATAGAGCTTATGCGAAGCGTGGTGTTTGGGAGATTTTGTGTACTGCCGAAACTGACGTGCTCTGCCGCCGTGCGTTACGGGTCGATTAGTGTGTTCTACTAAGAGTTGTAGTTCCGTACGGGATGTAACATTGGCGACAGAGATCAACCATCGCAATGAGGCTGGACCTTACTGTGGTGCGATGGTTTGTGTGCCTCAGTGATCCATTGAGCTATACTGGGTGGTGCTTTTGCACCTTCAGAGCCACTCATACCAGATTGGTCAATGGTTAGAGGCCAGACAAACTCAGCCTCCTGGTCCTCCAGGTTGGGGGTTGAAATGAGGGTGGCACCTTATTCCTTAAAACGGACTCCTTGTAGCCCAACGCCAAACCCGCTGCCTTGCGGTAAGGTTTTTGAACCAAAGGCTTTGGTTGAGAACCCTAATGGTTCGCCTGTCTAGGCCTGGGCAACCTGACAGTGTCCTGCCCACGCAATACAATCAATCTCTCTTCAACCATTTCGTAGCGCAATATAATTATACATAATAATTGTTCTTGATGCCTAGTAGCCAGCTGGTAGCTTACCGGAACGATGCCTATCCGATGCTGCTAGCTCAGCTGGCACGCAACTCTTATATTTATTTTCCTTTTCCTTTATGTATTGGTGCACAGTAGCTGAGGTGTTTCCTACCTCTAGCTAACGTGTATAATGATGATGACAGAGATCAACGTTGGATCCCTTTGCTTTGAGCCAGCTAACGTCACTTTAACTACTTTGGTAGGATGCATCTTGAAAGCGAACTGTAGCGCTTTAGACTCGCTAGAAGAAAACCTTCTGCGATTACCTTGGACAAAAACAATTCCTCACATTAATCTTACTGAAGCCCAATCTATCGAGCTCCCGAGACATTTTGGCACAGAAGGTTAAAGGCATTTAGATGCACTCCGTTTGTATGTTAACACATCTTTGTCGGTCAGTTCTAACGTACTCGATTGTCTTTGGGGGCCGCAGCAACATGGCATGCCTGAGATTTTCCTAGTTACCAAAGGGAGAGGGTGCTAATGAATTCCTGATTCGCATACAACAATCCCTTCCACCCAGAAGTTTGAAGAGACAATGGCCACCCAGTGTCTGTTGATTGGTATCCGGGACAATAAAGCCAGAGAATGTCTACTTTCGGAAGAGAACAAACTGAATTGGGAGAAAGCATGCGCACTGGTCAGACACCGGGAAAACATGATGCAACAATTGCTTCACTATCGGAACGACTCTCTTTCCCACGCAGTTAAGTCACATCCTCAACTAACCGGCCAACATTCTTTTACTTGCTTCCGATGTGGTGAAAGGCATGAAAACGTCGCGGGCTGTAGATACAAGCAATCGATCTGGCACCAAATTTGAATATCTTGTACGTGTATGCTGTTGGACAGTTTACCAACAATCGATATCCCGCCCCGCACAAAATACCGTTCGGTCAGTTGAAAACTGCTGAGTTCATATCGTGTTTATCGCCACACTATCAAATCTCACGTTATGGGGATACTTCCATATACCGTGGAGTTGGACATAGAAGGCCAGGCAGTGCATTTGGCAATCGACACCGGGATACGAGTCACCTTGATCAACAATTGAACATTGCCTGATCTGGTACTGTCACCGACTCAGTCTAATTACGTTCTTACACGGGAGAAGCACTTGATGTATCGGGTGCGTGTGATGTGAGGGTAACCCATAGAAGCGATAGGTTGACTCTTCCCTTCATCGTGGTTAACATCGACGGCCCAAAACTGCTGGAGAGAAATTGGTTGGAACATATGCCGGGAATACGCCAAATTGTCAAATAGGTGGATCGCATTCCAGAGTTGCGCAACTTTCGCCACTGTTTTTGATGCAAACCTGCTCGAGAAATTACGTGCTTTCAAAGTTCGTTTCTACACCACAATTTTTCAAAGAACAAAGCTTGCCTTTTGCGATCCGTCAGAAGTTAGAATCGTAGCTACAGCGCATTTAAAAGAGTGGAACAATCTCGCCTATATGCCAATTATCCTGGACCGTACCGATGGTTTCGGTATTTGCGGTGACTACAAAGGGACGGCCAATCAAGCGACGACTACGGAACACTATTCTAAAGTACGAATAGATGATCTCTATGCAACCTGGTTGGGTGGACAAAAGTTATCCAAACTTGATCTGGGCCACGCTTATTCTCAAGCGGAGCTTCATGACTCTGCCAAGGGGGATGGTTTCACAACAACCGGTTACCGTTTGGAATGCACTCTGCACCGGTGATCTTTCAGAGGATTGTAGACAAGTTAGTGAAAAGTATACCTGGACTGAGTGCTTACTTGGATGATATCTTGGTTACTGGTAGTAAGGATTAAGAACATCCGACGACGCTCACTACTGTTGTGGAACAACTCCAAGAAAGCGGACTGAAAGTCGAAGAATACAAGTGCATTTCCTCAGGTAATGTTGAGTGCCTGGGGTTTTGTTTGCACAAACATGGGTTACATCGGTTACGGGAGAAAATGCAACCCATTCTCGATTCGCTGACACCGCGTAACATTCCCGAACTACAATCATCTTTTGGGATGGTGACCCATTAAAGTAGTTTTTTGCTCAGCTTAGCTACTACTCTCACGCTCTTGTATGCATTGCTAAGTAAGAATACCCGATGGCTGTGGTCACTAGAACAACAAGATGCTTAATCTTTCTATCAAGTTGGCTATTAGTAAGGCTAAATTGTTGGTACACTTTGACCAAAAGAGGCCGACTACTCTCCGGTGCCACGCATCTCCCACTGGGCTCGGAGTCGTGCTATATCACCAAATGGAAGACATGACCGAACGACCCAAAGCTTTTGCATCTAGGAGCTTGGCACCAGCGAAGAGGAACTACGCCTAGCTAGACGAGAAGGCCTTAGCGATAATCTATGGGGTGAAGAAATTGCACCGATACCTTTAGGGAAGGTTTGAAGCTTTTACAGACTAAAAATTTAGTAACTGTGCTCGGCGAGGAAAAGGGCATCAACCAGTTGGCGACCCTCATGTTCAACCTTCGGCTTTACTGCTTTCCGACTAAAATCACAAAAGCTTGTATGTTTCCTGTGAAAGCGAGTGGTTGCCGACGTTCTGAGTAGCTTACCGTTAAGTCAGGTACACGATTGCGTACTGAAATCCACTGAACTGACTCATTTGTTTCAGCATTTAGATGGAAATTCGGTGCTAAGCGCAGAGCTCCGCCATGAAACGGAAGGGGACATACTACTTGCCAAGATCAAGCGTCAGTGTCCCAGGGATGGCCTGACAAATGTGGGCCGTAACTGTTAGCATATTTCCGTCGAGGCTGGGAGCTTAGTTTTAAAAATGGATATCTACTCTGTGGATTCAGATCGATCATTCCACTCCGATTGCGTCCGGATACTCGAAAAGAACTGCGCGAAGCTCACCCTGGAATACCGAGGATGAAATGACTTGCGTGATCCTATGTGTGGTGGCCCAATATTGACAGACATTGAAGAGTTAATCCGACACTTCGATGCCTGTCAAAGAACACAGAAGCGCCCCTCCGGTACCACTTAGCCCATCAAACCATGGGGTCGTGTAAATGTTGACTTCTTCGGCTCACTTGACGCAAAAGCGTTTGTTCCACTGATCGAAGTTTTCCCACTAACACGAGTCACGTCAGAGGCTACAGTTTCATTCTTACGAACGTGCTTTAGAACCTTCGGTATTCCACAAAGGCAATGGATCCGAGTTTACTAGTTTCCAAAAAATAACTGTATACGTCGGGTGAAGTCAGCCCCTTAGCACCCAGTTTCTAATGGATAAGCTGAAAGAGGGGTCCAAACGGGGTACGCAAAGAATTGGCAGCTCCACCGCGAACAAGGCTAAACAAATTTCTTTTCGGTTATCGTTCCACACTGGACAAAACGACTGGTAACAGTCCTGGCAGGGATTAAGGAAATGACTAGACCTGCTGTTTTCCAATCAGGGGCCATGTGTCGACGCCAAACACAAGATAAGTATGAGGCGGAGGGCGGTAGATCGACAGCTCTGTAAGAACGAACCGGCTTATGTCAACTTACAAAGGAAAAGAACGGGCAACCCTAAGATCTGCGTGAAGTTGCGGGACAAATTACGGAAGTGGCTCTACCAGACGGCACAAGGACCATCCCTCTCACCGAGGCTCCTCTACGCTACTGCACGCCATGCAACTACGCAATGATGTCACCTCGATGGGTGACGAAACGTTTGCAACAAAATTGCCAGGCTTAGCGAACAGTTCAACCGCCACTCCGCAATGTCGCCACTCAGGCCGAGTACGCCGACCAGTCCATCGATACCAGACCAGCTGGGGTAGTTTCAACCAAAGGAGGAATGTGGTACCTGCGCGAGCTGAGTACACTTGTCTGGTCGATCATGACAGTCGGTGTGTGTCTCAGTCTAACGCTAAGCCAGTCATCGATTAAACTGTGTGTAGTTGCTTCCTACTGGCTGGACCCAAAAGCGTCAATGAATCAGTTTAACGCCAAAGGAACCATTGATGGAAGTGCTTTAACAAATGCGAAGCGTGATGTTTGGGACATTTTGTGTACTGCAGAAACTGACGTGCTCTGCTGCCATGGCGTTACGGACCGAATACTGGGTTCTACTAAAAGTTGTAGTTCTGTACGGGTCGAGTTGTAACACACAGGAAACCACGTGTTTACGTAGCGGATGGAGATTACACATGACCACAGTGGAGACGAAGGACAGTCAAGGTATAGGAGAAAAATCAGGGCTCAAGCTTGTTCGGTGGATAGGAGGAGGATCGAGATCAATAGATACTTGTAAGCCAGAGGGAAGAGTGTTCCATGGGTTCGACGAAGTAGATATTGAAGGAAAGTTGATGAATGTACACAACGCATTCATGCACGTGAATGCTGAGCGACAAGCGTATTCTTGAAAACAGATGATGATGCGGGAAGTGCTTTGGTAACTGGGCATTTAAAACCGGTACAACACGCCATAAAATGGGGAGACTGTTGGAGTGAAACAGTCACACTCTGGATACACACAAAGTGAAACAGTCCACAGTGGGAAGATAACGAAGGAACGGAATAAATCACTTGGAAAAATGCAAAGGGAAAAAAAGGAACGATTTCCTAACGGGGAAAAGCGAACAACCGGATCACCAAAAGAAATACAACGAATCCGAGCAACATCCTTAGGTTCCGTTTATCGAGAAGGATGGTGGGTTGGTTCCAGCGGTGAGAGCAATGCGATGAATGGCCGGAAGCGCGTCTCGCATCCGTGGCTCGGGGCCGTAGTACCGCTGGACCACGTAGTACCGAGTCTCAATCTGAAACGAGAGGTGCACAGTACAAATTAACTTCGTACAAGCATAAAGTTGTAACTTTTGCGAGCACAATAATTTCTCAGAGCAACTGGGTCAGAGACGATGACCCAAAATAATCAGTAGTATCGTGCCCGTAGTCCAATTCAGTTAAGTCAGTAAATTTTGATCTGTGCACCGAGATGGGGTGGAACAAGTTGTCCTGACACCGGAATCTTCACCATCTAGAAATGCTCTCACAGTATCGTGCAATCATCAATGCAACTTACAATTGTTTAAAGTCGAGTGGCTCAACTACACCGCAGTTGTATGGGCTAGCAAAAACCTACGAGAGCGGAGTGCCACCTAGACCTATCCCCGCAATGGTAAATGCATCCCAACATAAACTAGCTCGCTGGTCAGTGAAAGCACTGTCGCCGTTAAGAAATCAATTTAATCCCTAGGGCGTGAAAGAGTCGACAAACTGAACTTGTTCGATAAAGTGATGTGATGCTTGGGTGTAGAATCGTCGTTTACTAACATTCCGCTGCACCAAGCATGGTAGGACCTTTGCTCCGTCGAAGTGCATAGTTCGACGCTAGGATTGGCATCCACTTGCCCCCGTATGATGCTTAAAGGCGTGCAGCTTGAACAAGTAGATAGCTCCATTCACCTTGGAAGCTGCGTCGCTTCTGATGGCACCAATGATAAAGAGATTTCGCTCTATATTGCCATAGCCCAAGGAGCTTTGGCTGATCTGATGCATCAGTGGCGTTGTCGTGACTTTTCACTCTCGATAAAGGATAGGGTCTACAATACCTGTGTTCGCGTGGTCCTATTGTACGGAAGTGAATGCTGGTAGATCTGTGTAAACGAGTTGCGTCTGATTTCGGCCTTGAACGACGGTTGCCTGCGGAGGATAGCTCGTGTGCGGTGGGAACACTACGTTTGTAACGACGATGTTGCGTCCTGGGTGATACGGACTCCCGACCTCGATAAGCTAATATAGCCGCGCCAACTGAGGTGGCTACGCAGAGGCGTAGCATAGAGTGGAGAGGGGCAGTCCGCCCAGGACGGCATGTGAAAGGGAATGACATTTTAGTACCGTCGATCGTTCGACCCCAAATATAAAAGGTCAAGTATCTGGATAAGCTGAGAATTGACGAGTTTAATGGTACAATATGGCCAACAATACGTTGACGCCAAGTGTCACACCTGTGAAAACGCTTTTGCCAACGAACCCCTTACTTGTCCCAATGTGGTCACTTCATCACATTTATCTCAGCGCAAAAAGTGATCATTTCCTCAAAAACCAACATGCAATTTACCCTAGGGAGTTGCATCACGGATGGTGACGGTGTTGGAGATGAGGTTTCACAGCGCATTACAAAAGTTGGTTTTGGTTTCATCCAATTGAGACAGTGATGGCGTCGTCGTGACGTCAGTCTCAAACTCAAAGGCGGGGTGTACAATGGTTCCGTCTGTTCGGTCCCATTGTACGGGTGTGCGACTTGGCGTGTTCGGTCCGAAGACATGACACCACTGTCTTATTTCGTCTGCGAAGGATCGCTTGTGTGTGGTGGCAACATCACATGCGCAAACGGAGGCTCGTGAACGAGTGCTTGGAGCGAATAGCTCCAGACTACAAAACGTTGTTCGCCGACACCGCATAAGTTAACTCGGCTATGTACCGCGGATGCCAGCTTATCACCTTTCCCGGCAAGAGTTAGTTGCACTTCCCGAAAGCGACCGGAAAACGTATCGCAGTGGACAACCAATGACGTGGAAAAGAAGCATGAAGAAAGCAGCCTCAAGCTTAGCTTCAGTCGGATCATTGCGCCTCCCAGGTTGGGGATTACGTGACTCGGAATTCCTGTGATTGCAAACGCTTAATGTGATGGTACGCAACAGACATCAGTGGCGCCAGCGTTGTGTTGCCGTTTTATTTGCTGATTAATCTCAAGTATAGATTTATAGATCAAAAAACGACGCGTGTGAAACCAAAAAATCGCTGTCTCTTTTCTTATTTTCCTTCTTACGCCTAGTGTCTTCCATTTGGCTATGGTTCTGATGGCACATTGTCTGCATACAGATATATATATATATATATATATATATATATATATATATATATATATATATATATATATATATATATATATATATATATATATATATCATTGTCATCAGCATCAACAGATATTAGGCGAGGGCGCGAAGCACACCTCACTTATTGTGCCGCAACACAAAATGTAAGAGAGTAAACAGTGTAGACATAAAAGCTATAAGAGAGTAACATAATGCTAATATTACATTTTGGATAGTTATTGGAGGAGGAAGCTGAGGAGAAGGGAAGGGACAAAGAGATTCACAAGACAAACGCCACTGAGGTCGACTTTTCGCCATGTTATTTAGTGTATCCAACCAGACGTGTTCCTCATTCTTCGGTCCCCAAGCACGCATTCGGGAAACACCAACTTTGAAGTGAGGGACTTCATTCCTATAGACCAAGTCATCGTTTGGCCTCTCCTCCTCTTCGTCTATCCACAGCGCCGGCGCAAACAGGACACAGAACCATTTTCCGTATCACAATCACGTCACATTCCACTGGCTAAACGTAAGGTGGTGGTAAAGGCCATACAGCAGATGGTATCTAATGACCTGATAGAAAAATCTTCTCTTAGACCTTGCCGTTTACTGAGGTGCAAGCAATTGGCCGGTATTTAGCTGAGCCTTCCTTTGCTACCGGTGTAATTTTAGCCTTTCTTCAACATTGCGCAACTTGATGTTCTTGTATGCACGACGTGTACATGTCAACAAGAGGCCAGGCCAAGGAATTATCAAACACCTTGTGAACAAGGAGAGATAATCCGTCCGGGCTACATGCTTTGCGAGAATTCAGCTCCAGCAGTTGATTGAGCACTGTATTCCTGTCAATAGTAGATGAAGCGATGGTAGGACTGTGCATTCGGGGAGAGGAAGGGTAAGAAGTGTAGAGAGTACTGAAACAAAATTTGCTGTTCAAATCGTTAGGGTCCACGGCTAGAGTTGACGTTCGATGAGAGACATTATTAAGTTGCTTCAGCATCCACCAGACCTCTCGGCAGCTATTATTGCCTTAAATGGTCTGGACATATAGATGGTTTAGAGGGCGAAACTCTAACTTGATAGAAATAGAAAGACTACACTGCAACGTGGTCCTACTATAGGAGCGCTTTTTCTTTGAGTCTACGCGGGCGTTTTAGAAACGGAGGTAAAAACCGATCAGCACGGATATAAATCGTTTCAAGTGGACAGCAGGTATCAAAACAGAAGTTGAAATAGCTCGTTGACCGCTTACAGTACGTAGATAAAACACTGTCAAGGAATCTACTAAAGCCTGTAGATGCAATCATTTCTCGTAGTCGATATATGTTCTGTGGTGAACATTGTCTTCTTCTAAGCTAACGATACTTTCAGCGAGTGAGGTCCATGTGATCTATTTTGCTGCAGATGACAGGGGATAACTTGACCCTTGAATGATCAGAGCTATCAATCGGCGCCTGATTGCGCACAAAACGAACTTCTCATTGGTGGTTCGGTGTTGCTCCTCCCAACCCTGAGACCCCATGACCGGTTTCGTCCTCCTTTGGACTCATCAGATGGAGGTACCCTGAGCTGGGGTGGACCTCGAGGTATAGTGTTCAAAGGTTGACGCCCTGACCACTATGGCTCCTAGGTCCACGAGCAACGTTTGGCACAGCGGTAAAGTGTTCCATGTGGCATTTGGACCTAGGAGCCATAGTGGTCAGGGCGTCAACCTTTGAACACTATACCTCGAGGTCCACCCCAGCTCAGGGTATCTCCATCTGATGAGTCCAAAGGAGGACGAAACCGGTCATGGGGTCTCAGGGTTGGGAGGAGCAACACCGAATCACCAATTCGGTTACGGTCCTTGTGATCGTAATGACCGAGGTCCACTTAGGACCGAGGTCTGAATAGAGATTGCGAGTCGCAATCCAACCACACAGCGAGTACACCAAATGCCACATGGAGCACATCGAACTTCTCATTGTTTACAAATATCAGATCTAGGGTCACTACAAGTATAGTGGGAGAGTTTACAACAATTTGTAACCTGAGATCATTGTGTCGAATCTGTTGAAATCATCAGCAAAAAAGCAAATAAACTGGGGGGGAATGTAGATATTTGCCAGTTAAAAATCGAATGGAAGCCGCTCAGGCTTCTTGGTTTACATTTCGAAATTAAACAGTTACTATGTGACGAAAAGAAGCGAAACATGCATTTTCATGAAACGCACGACGGATTGATATAAGTAATAGCTCTTCCGCCACGGTTGCCGTAGGTACATTTCCGGTCGGCACGATGGCAAATGAATCCGTCGATCGCTACAATTGTGTCGTTCACGTCTCATAGAGCCAGGCCTCTTGAAGTATGATTACGCCTAGTTTCGAGGACAGACTTGGGTTTTAATCTCATCCATTTTGCTCACAATGATCGGATAGTTGAGCTAAGTATGATAGTATACTCATACTCCGCAAAGTTTGGCTGCGTAGAGCGACCCTCCATGCAACACAATGCTTTTTTAGCAGATTTGATGTTCTTTTGTAGATTCGCTTCAGTTTATTTCTTATGGCTTGACCAGAAAAATGGGACCGTCCAGGGGAGTAGAAACACTTGGAGATTTTAAAATATCGGGAGTGTAGGCTAACACGAGCTTGATTATTGTGTGGCTTGGTGAAGAAAACCAAAGCAGAAAGTTGCCGAAAGCGTGTGTGTGTGCGTGATTCCACAGATGGAACAGGAAAGCACGGTTAATTTTGAAAGCCCCGTTCAAATATGCCACAGAGGTCATATTCAAACTATTTTCTGTATGAGCATGTGGTCACCAAACAGTTCTTCGGGTGCCGTGGAGTAGAATGGTACGGTTCCACGATGTCAATCGCCAGTTTCTACAAGAGTTTCATTGGATAAACGATAGGCATCAACCGTTTTTGAGTTCTTGCCAGCTTTCCGACACACTTTACAAACTCGCACACACCCGTCTGCAATTTTAGACATCTTCGGCCACCAAAAGTGTTCCTGTGGCCGGCGCTTTGTTCACACGATGCCTGGATGTCTATCGTGTGCGCATTGGAGGACTTTTGCTGTTAGTTCCTGTGGAGCCACTAATCGCAAGCTTCGTATAAGGCAACCATCAATGACCGCGAGTTCTTGCCATAAAGCATAAAATGTACGTAGTTCGCCAGTGAACTTCGTGTATCGAGGCCAAGCTTCGGAGAGGTAGCGGGGAACGGTCTGTAGATGTTGGTCGTTTTATTGGCTTCTTGCAGCTCTACTTTAGTTGAATGCAAAGCGGAAATCAATACTTTCTCTTAAGTATCCTCTTTCTTATCTGGATCGTCTAATGGAAGACGGGATAAGCTATCTGTGATGTGATTCTCGGAACTTGGGCGGAATGTGAATTCAATAGACGGACATACCAGCGATTGATGCAAAGTGGCCTGTGGCCGTTGATCCCCGACTAAGGGAGGCAGTTAGGGCAAAGTGATCTATGCGCGCTGTAAACCTCTGACTAAACAGAAAAAATGTGTCATTCCTACAGGCCCACACACACAATGAAAAACTTCTCTTTCGCCAGCGGATTATGAAGCTTCTGTAGGGGATAAGTTTTTGGAAGCACACGCGATAATTTTTGCATTTACGTTCCGCATCCGAGGCAGGACTGTTCCTAAGCCAATGTTCGATGCATCCGTCGAGACAAATGTAGGACAAGTTTCATCAAAAGTGGAATACTTTCTATCCAGAGTAGGAATATATAGTTTAAGTCGGTGTGGCCCAACTGAAGTGAAGAAGAAGGATGTGTGCAGTATCAACCATGTCAGTGACGTACACAGCCACTCGATTTAATAAAAATGGCTCAAAAGTAGGTGTTTTCTTGGAATGTGGTTCACATTGAAGTGAACCTTAGTCAAGGCGATCACTGGGACCGTACTCAAAGTATATGGAAATTGGGTGTTGCCCACCCGAAAACACTGCACAACCACGACGCGTTTCGATGTAATTTCATCTCATCAGGTGGAGACAGCAGGCCTCGATCCCGCGACCATTGGAATAGTAGCCGAAACCTCTACCCCTTTGGATACCGGGTCACGGTGGGCAACGCTCGGCACAACGGTAATGACTAATTGGAGGGTCCAGTTTGGACTACACGTTGTGTGATTGGATTGCGACGCGCAATCTTAATGTAATGGACTGTGGTCCACATTGAAGTGAACCTTAGTCAAGACGATCACTGGGACCGTACTCAACGTGTAGTCCAAACTTGACTCTCCAATTAGTCATTACCGTTGTGCTAAGCGTTGCCCACTGTGACCCAGTAACCAAAGGGGTAGAGGTTTCGGCTACTATTCCAGTGGTCGCGGGATCGAGGCCTGCTGTCTCCACCTGATGAGATGAAATTACATCGAAACGCGTCTTGGTTGTGCAGTGTTTTCGGGTGTGCAACACCCAATTTCCATCTGCTAGGTGTTTTCTTTGTTTAAATTATCGAACGCAATTAATAATGGTATACAATTCCTCTAATTTAAAACAAGAATCAATAGATAATGTTTAACTAACTTTTTAAACTAAAGTAACTGTATATGGGGGGACCAGTTTTGTGGGTAACAAACTCAAAAATGTTGAGAACCATTGCTATAACCGATATCTGGATGACATACAAGTTTTGTTCCTCTGAACAGCAGACCACACATCCGGTGACGAGTCTAAATGCTGCGCATACCAACTTGAGGGTCTCCTCTGAAGTTGAGTGACAGAACTGGCTCCCTCATTGAGAGGTTCTCATCAGCCGCAGAGAAAACGGACAGGTTAAAAAGTCCGTCCACAGAAAAGTAAGATGGTCCGGTCAATGCCTGTATTTCACTAGCTTCGCAGCACTGTAGTACAAATGGACGCTTTTGAAGACCTTAGCAGTGCTAGGAGAATATGTTTGACTGATTGTCTGACTGACGAACTAACTGCAAGTGGCTATCCCAGAAGATTTATCGACAAGCGTATTCAGAACAGCCGTGCTTAAAAAGGACATATTCATGGAATCTCACTTTGGGGTGATATTGCTGCATTGAGGAGTACCATATGACTGATCTCTGCCATACAGAATACCTGTGCTGCTGAAGTCACGATTAGCGACGGAAATCATAAGCCACCATCTTTAGCCTATCGTGGTCAACTCCCCAAGTGCATACCAATTCTTAGGTGACTAGAAGTTAGTTACATAGACATAACCGATAAGATCTGGAGTTCCAGAATGAAAAAACATGTTCCAAAGTGAATCCAATACGAGACGACACAACAACCATGCCCAGCACAAGCTACGCGTTCACACGGGCCGTCAGCATCTTCGATCAAAAGACATGTATTGACCTCAGATCACCGGAATGAGGTAAGTACGTCACTTAAAGTTCGGCCGCGACTGTTGCGATAAACCGGATAAAACCAACGCTTTGTGTTCGAAAGCAACTGTCGATCAACTTCAGATTGCCCTGAGGGTAGGGGCGAGATTTCCGCCTATTCCTTTTGCTTGTTTGCGAGGCTGCACACCACAGTTGTAGTTAATCCCCAGTCAACGTTATCGACACCGAAGAGATGATACGAAATGCATGCATCTGCTAAACCCTGTCTGTTCACTGTGCTTTTCCATTTGTGAATGGAGAACTAATCATTTTAGCTAAAATAATAACAGTCAAAAACAACGTAATTCACCAGATGAAAAAAGCAACGACCAACAGTGGAAAAAACAGATGTAAAACATCATTAATTCCGAGACCGTGTCACATCCGGAACAAGGCGTTTGACCACTCATATATGACCGGCCCCGAAGATCCCATTTAGGAGGGCGCTGAGAACTAGCCCAACTCAGAATGTCAGCGAGTTCGTTTATGTTCGCCTGACGTGTAATTGACTAAGCCTTTGGGTTTTCACTAAACACCAGAAGCAGTGCTGACATGTGATACGAGTAAAGGCAGTCAAGGCGTGCGGAGCACATGAACTAGCCACCGAAGGTCATCTGAGTTCAACAAACGCACCAACGATACACCAACGAAGGGTCTGGCGTGTCAAACATCCAATGACAAAGTTCGGTGTCAATCACTCCGTTCACCCACCAGATATGACAAGTGTCTCGCTGGTACCGATAATCTAGCATGATCAGTCTCTTAACTGCCTCAATGAGCCGCGGCCAAGTCAGGGAGCCATCAGTAACAATGGCTGCAGCGTAGTGGCAACTAATACATCTTGTTGATGACGGAGCACCTCACCCGCTGGATTGAAGCTACAGGAATCCCGGATCGTCGGGCGACTACCATTACCCATGCCGTTATGAAACATTTGATTGCGGATCACGGAATCCCAAAGGTCATATTAACAGATCCGGGTCTGTGCTTCGTGGGAGAGAGGAATTCCGGAACTGCTTGGAGAAACTTGGTATCAAGAAAGTGCGGACAACCCCATACCACTCGCAAAAAATGGACTGACAAAATGTAGCAAGATAACGATTAAAGAGTGGCTAGCGGCAAAGGATGGAGACTGGGAGGAAGCTTTGCCACTATTGTTGCTAACCCATCGAGTATCCAAGCAGGCCTCTACAAAGAAATCACCATTCCAATTGATGTATGGTCGAGCACCTCGCTTACCTGTGGATCTAGAGATTGGAATGTGGTCAACTTACCGAATACATCCCAAAGAGGCACAGGATAACAGGACGCAGCCAACCGTAACCTGAACTCAGGTGCAGAGGATGGAGAACTCCAAGACCAAGAATGGTTACATGAGTGTCGAGTTTCCGATCGGTTCGAAGTTGAAATACAGTGACCATCAACGCGCTCCTAATTGTGGTCCAGAGAAGAGGAAACTCCTACGGAAGTGGAAGAGACCGTACGAGGTGGTCGACTAGCAAGGCCCAGTGTATACAATCGCTCGGCAAGGAAATTCACGGCGAGTACACGCCAATGAGTTGAGGAAGTGGTGCGAGTTAAAGGAGGAATCCCGTTCGCACAGTGAGTATTCATGACAGTCAGAGAAACTTCGAGCGGAGGCAGCTGAGGCGAGTACTTTGGAGAGGGAAGAATGTGGTAGACCAAAGGCAAACACTACTGCGAAAGTTATCAGTAGCGTGGTGCAAGCATACGAAACAGCAGCAGCCAACAGCAGGCCGTACTGACTCCCCCAAAAGAAGAAAACACTTTGGAACCGCAGTTGTATGCGCACGAGGAATGGATGCATAAGCAATGCACATCGCACAACTACTATACACAGAAAGAAACCCGCGACATGCAATTCCAACCGGGATGACGAAGATGGGTGGATGTCTCGTTTTTCGGAACAGATGCACTTAGTACTAACTGTTTGCACAATAAACAATGCCGCCTGCAACTCGGGTTCTTAAAGCCAGCTCCCAACGGGCGCGATTCTCGTACTTCGCTCCACCGCCTTACGGGAAGACTAATTAATCATAGACACAGAGTGACGTTCACAAAGACAACTCCCCTCTTCGATTTAGGCAACCGCACCCACTGCAAAAACTGTCGATTCCTCAGTGCTCTTCTCTATTTTCTAACGATAGCTGCACTTTCCAAGGATTTTAATGGATCCATGTCTATCCGCAAACAAAAAACTTAAAATGTCAGAATATGTCGAGTGACTCGATGAAGTGTCAGTGCGAACAGAAGACCGGTGTCAAACTGCATCGAGTAGAAGAGAAAATGCCCAGACTCGACCCGAGTAAGGGTGCAAATAAGAGAACTAGCATACGGACAAATTAGACACCGGGAAAACAAACCTCAGGATAATTTTCTTTCTCTTCCGATGTGCGTGAATCAATTTCTGAGTTAAAGTGCGTCGATGGATTCGGGGAACTAGCACACGCTGGCGGGGAGACGTGGAACAATTTTGAGTCACAAGTGAACTTAGTGTCCCACAAGCGAACAGGATCCACAATTGCCAAACGTCCGATTTCGTCATCCGCCATATAGTTAGTGGGCTCAGGATAAGTAGACAGAATCATCTGAGTATTCTTGTTGGTAAGAACGCCAGATTCGGAAGGCAAACGTTGGGATTTGGAACGGGCTAGGATACCGGTGGGTAGATTCGGAGGGTGAAGAGTGGTGTGTTCTTTGAAACTGGATACGGAGGTTGGGCTGGGTTCCTTTGTGTCATGGGGAGCTGAAATGAAGATTTAAGTGGGAGACAGATGATGACAGTAGTTTGGTGATAAACGTCATCCCATTGCGACGGTGCGTCACAAGGAAAAACAAGGTCAACTTGACAAAAGGACTTTAAAATCAGGCAAGACAAATGAACACAGAGACTAAAAACTAAAGACGCTTTAACACCAATTAAGCATCATGAGCGAATGGCAAACATGTGTGAAGCACGGGGACCGAGATAAAGACCACTAAAATTTGGATGAATCATGATGTCTTTTCCCCATCTTAACCGCTATGGTTGCTGCCAAATGCCCTTCTGAAAGCAAAAAAATTGACAGCGATCAAAGGTTTGTTATTCCTGAGCAGTGGGATCTTCCACAATAGCAAAATTGTGGCGCGATTGCTGCGCAACCACTTCCAACGGTTAAGTTTGGACTGGCGATTATGTCACTTGCCTGCTTTCATCGGCTGTTCGTGCAGTGTGCTCTGTCTAATCTGCACTCGTCATGAATAGGGCAAAATCGAGTGTCGGTCACGCCAGGGATTTCTCATCCGGGATGTGCACTAATGGCCAGCTTGCCTATCCTGCGCTTGATTCACTTTTCGTCCGTTGATTCACATATTCGCCTGTCACTGTAGCCACCACAGGACGCCAGCGAATATATAGAGGGACCATGGGTGACGTGTTGCACCACCCACAGCGTCATCAACACACTTCATAGCCAGTGTAAACTGGAAGGAATAAGACTGAAAGGCATGTGGATGGGAGCCACGCTTCATCAACGGTGACGGTTTACACTCCTTCAGCAAGCCGAACAGAAGTATTCATGCCTAATTGGGAAACCATGCGTATCAGATGTACACAAGGCGGTGGCTGGGCAGTAGTTCGTTCCACACTGGATGAATGGAACCACTCTTTGATCCTAACACTGCCACGGTGACCGTGCACCTAGTTCCCACCCGCAACCCCCACCCCCCAGGAACGATTCAAGGTATCCTGGAGACAGTAATCGAGGTGGAGGGTGTTAGACAAGTAGGCACATTGTCAACATTCACATCAAGCGCCACCACTCCGTGAATAGCAAACAACCAACGGAAAGTAAAGGAAAATAAACACGCAAAATTGGCATGGAATAGGTGGCAGAATAACAGAACTGAGAAAATCAGACAATGGAATAATTTTTATCTGATTAAGATCTAGTTTAAGATGAAAGTCGGTGTAGCCTAATTGCGGTGAAGGAACCTGATGTATAAAACATCAACCACAGAATCAGGCATGATTTTGAATCTGAAAGAAAATAAGTACGCAAACGGTATAGCAAATGTGCGGTAGAATGACAGAAATGAGTAAGCCAAGATAGTTTATAAATTGGGATCGATCGTTTGGGTGACATTTAGCAAGTGCAAATGTAAATTGGGAGATATCAAATAACCAACATCGCAAAGGAAGGAGTGACAACTTGTGAAATAAAAAAGAAATATGTACAGAGAACAAAAAGAACTAAGCAAATCAAATCAGATGGGCAAGGTCAGATTATATATATATATATATATATATATATATATATATATATATATATATATATATATATATATAAAAATTGTAATGCAGATATTGTGCAATCGGGATCATGGCGGAGGGAGAAAACAGGGGAGGAATGAGAAAAAACAGGCACGATTATTGCCAAATTTTCCACTTGCAGTTGTTAATTTTTTATTGCTTGTTTTATTAGGGAAAAGAACAGAAATCGCCGTAACAGACGTAGATACATGTCCGCCATTGCCGTTGGTCTTGAGCCATGACTTCCAGGGACTGCAACCACCAGGAAGACATTGTATCACTGAAATCCCAACGAGGGAGCTGAGAAGCACCGACCATGGTCAACTGTTTCACCAGCATTCTCATACCGCTTCGCCAGGTCGTAAGTAGTCCATCCTTCGTCCAGATTACAAAGCATCATTGCATTGTGTCGTCACGCGTAGCGCGCAGCATTCGCTAGCTGTTGTTTGGACCGATCCGCTCTCCCTTTCCTGCCACTGAGCTGAAATGACCCTGCTTTACCACCCATCAGGCTCGTACAATAGGTGGTCAGCGCGCGTGCGCAGTTAGCATGGCTTCCCATCCAGTGGCCCCACATCAGGGTACTTCGTGCCAATTGCAGACCACAAACACAGCTGGCGCAATCGGTTTCGTCTACTGGAGAGTTGAGAATGAGCGTCCCAATCTAGCAGATGGCACGCGGATATTGTTATGAGCAAGTTCAAAGTTTGCTCATGGAGTTTTCTGCAGTGGTTCATGCAGTACCCCAATCTAGAGACACGAGTGGATAGGATGTCACATGGCGATTCATTACGTCAGTTGTGAACACAGGCGCATGCGACAATGGCAAATGTGAACTCCCCATTAGGCACGGGCGATAATCCACCAAGATCGTCGGAGATAGCGCAGCTGTTTCACAGATGATTACCAAACACAAGATAACTAAAGCTTGCTGTAAAGATCGGAAAAGACGCAAGGATAGTGTAGCTACCAAAGATAATTACGTATCCCAATCGACTGCAGATTGTAAAAGTTGGTGAGGAAAATCGGTGGGATTCAGGCAATGTCAGTTTTTGCAGAATCGGTGAGCACTCCGACATTGCAAACACATAAAGTATATGTCGTTGTATAGACCACATAATTACACTTCGATAAGTGTCAGAGCAAGAACACAAGTACAGGTGACCGAGCATGGCAGTTTTCCTTGACCTGAAACCAGGCTTCGACTCTGCTAATCGAACTAGCTTGTGGCATTGCCTATCTGTGTGAAGTGTTTGGGAAACTTCATTTTACTCTAAAACCACTCTACCGCGACTCCCGAGAGGCAGTTTCCTGAGTCCCGCACGACAAGTGGGGTTCACTAGGATTGTGCTATATCTTTCCAAATGTGATCAAGTTGGTCCTAAGTGATTCTGTTTTTAAAGTACTTACCAAAGTGGAAGTTCTGCCAGATGATTGACTGACAACTCTTGAGTATGCTGACGATATAGCTCTCATTGGACCTGATGCATTCATTCATTCATTCATTATACACGTCAGCTAGAGGTGGGAAATACCTCAGCTACTGTGCCGCAATACATAAAGGAAAAGGAAAATAAATACAACAGTTGCATGCCACCTGAGCTAACACCAAAGGATAGGCATCCGCATGTCAGCACATACAAGTGCATGATCGGTGTCCACACATGTACTCCAAATCGAGCGACAATTCTGGATGCAGCCTCCCCAGCGGTAACCGATAGCAATGTGATCGATCTGCGTGCAAGACTGGTTCGATGCTGGTGGGCGCCAAGTTACCCTCCGGCGGGTGCTGTGTCCGAAGTTAGTGCTCGCAAGAAATCAGCGGGCCTCTTCACACAAATGAAGTAATCGCTCACCGTTATCATTACGGGAGCCTATACCATGTTGGCCGCCCAGATGTATTCCATCAGTGGACAAGTTTCCAACTTGTGCGTTCAGATCCCCCGCCAGCACAGCAGTGTCCGTGCTTCTTCTGTGGCGAAGGAGCTGAGTCAGTTGGCGGTAGAAGTCGTTCTTTACTGAATCATCGCTACAGTTTGTTGGTGCGTAGGCAGTGATGATGAATAGACACCTATTAGTCTCGCGCGACTTCGAAGCCTTGAACGAGCCAGTCAATAGGACCGCACACGTCCGGCTACTGATTGGAATCCAATCAACCAGAGCAGCTTCAGCCCGGGGATTCAGGGCAATACCAACACCAGCTTGGCCGGTGCTCGAAGCTGCATCGACAACGGATAGGCGCAATGAGAAAATACTGCTTGCGTCAACTGAACGGGATCGCAGAGTGAGCACAGAGCTCGAGTCTTGCAGGCGGGTCTCCGATAAGCAGCAGATATCGATCGAGAGGGTCTCCAATGTTCGGGCAAGTGCTGCCTACTGACCGATCTGTAGTAATGTGCGTACATTGAGGCATGCCAATCTGAAGAAGAATCGAGAGCTCCAAATGGAAGCCGATGAACTGGAATGGACCGCTTGGTTGGACATGGGCTTGTCGACAGGAGAGGAGTGACATTCCGCATTCACGTGATTTGGAATTAGAAGATAAATGCTTAGCAAAGCATGTTGGGGGAGGGCCAAGAATCGGGGGTTGAAAACTGGGGGGATAAAAGTGAAGTTGGAACGGGACGGTAAGTGTGAAAAAGCGTAAGAGGGGGAATAAGAAGACGGGAAGGCTTGAGCTGTAGCATCCAACACCCTTATCCACCCTGCTCAAAGCAACAGATAGGGCACCGTTGATTATCCTCTGCGATGGCCAGAGCATCAAGAAATTGTTTGACGAATGAGTCATAGATCTACACGTAGCGCTGCATAATTCGGCATGTGTTTTGGACCTTCAAAATGCAAACTACAGTTACATGATTGGATGGACACATCGCCGGTTCTAGCTATCACTGAACAGTCCCTGAAAGTAGTGAATCGGTTCACTCATCTAAGTAGCTGTCACGTATGGTGATCAAATCACTCAGGGAGTTACATCGTGAATCAGCCAGGTCCGAGTGCCTTACCAGAGGCTAAAACATCTATGAAGACGGCGCCATATCAGCATGTCGATAAAAGGTAGGGTATATGACGCTGCAATAAGCCCTGTGTATTGTGTGAAACAAAAACCTGTCCAGTTAAGTAAATAAATAAATAAATGGTATATTCCTCGGCGATGCGAGGTGCAGTCAAACTATGTGGTCTGACCAATGTATAGTTCGCAGTGAAGATATTAAACGCTTGGCCGTGTTTGACCGTCGGTGATTGTGAAGTATTGTTCCCGTCTGATGGGAACACCGAGTGGGCAATGCTGAGGTCCAAAAGTCAGGTCTTGGCAAGAAGCTTTCTGATGCCTAACTTGAGTGTTTACGGAATCATACTCAAGGCTGGCTACCCGAACAACCTCCTTGTGATACCAGCTGGGTGGTTCGGGTTTACCCGGTTCCAGCAAACAGTTCGGCGGCAATGTTCCAGGACGTGGTGGGTTTTCGTCTGGCAAGCGTTATTCCTATAAAAAGCCACAAATGTCTGTATAACAACATGTGAAGTGGCGATTGTGACTCGCCACCAACTAAAGTCACCCCTTGCTTATCCGTACAACCGCTTCAAGTCCACAAACATCAAGCATCCCTTTAGCATTGGCAACACGATCAAAAGTGCAAAAAAGCACTTACAAATCCCATAAACAGGGCTACACAAGCCACATACATACATTTATATATCAACATTAGTGACAAGCCTATTGTTCCATTGTACATCCATTGTACTCTTACCATGATCATGCCTGTGCAGGCGAGCCTTGTGTAGTCGAGAATAAACAGTTTATTTATTATTTGTTTAATTGTTTACGTTGGCTAGGCGATGTCCTCCGTATGCACGGTGTGCGTTATACGGCTTGGCTGCAGCAAGTTAGGTGAAACAGCGAGCTAACCAGCTGATGGCGTGGCATAACCGAGACTTGGTCAATCTGGTGTGTGGATGTAGGCCTCGGCATGGTCTCCACACCAGTGTTTGGAGATGCTATCAGACATGGTGCAGTCGCGCACCTAGTGGACTTCTTGAATTCGGGTTCCTTACATCTATCTGGTCATTTACATTTCACCGCAACCAGTTTTGCGCTCTTCTGTCCTAATTCTGCTTTGCATTTTATTTGCATTTAACCTCATTTTCTTACCAATGATATTTATTGTTATTCTGGCGACTTAAGTAGTGGTAACTGGACCCACCGCATTTCGATGCGCGGATCATAGTCGTTCAATGGAACGAAACTAAACACCCAGTAGATATATACAGAGAGATGCTAAGGTCCTAGCTCCTAAAGGACTTGGTAGGAAGGATCCAAGCCTATGAGCACCAGCGTGTGAACAATACGGTTCACCGGCCTATACGCACCTGAAGACTTTGGTGACGAGGAAACGTCTCTGCATAAATATTAGTATGATCAGCATACTGTATGTGTTAAAAGTTGATTAACAGAAAGAAAAGGGTGAGAAGAGACGGTTTGGTTGTCCGACGCCAAGAGATGGAAGACTGGTGATTGTTCGTTACAGCCAACATGTCAAAACAGTGGTAGGATTTACGCGGCCGCGTGTCCCGTGTCGTATTTGAAAGTAAGAAAACGTGATCAGAGAACAACCGGTCGTGAAACAAGTCGCAGGTGCCCAAAATGTGTCGCATCAATGCACGACGATGACAAATATAGCGAAAATGTAAGGCAGTGGGGAAAACAAAAACCAAAACCAACGAGACACTGAAAAGCAGTACAGCTGTAAGAAAAGTGCACCAGATAAAGGCGGAATCTCAAGTGATAACGCTAGTGTTCCTGGATTCACGAAGTCAAGGAACGACTCGGACCAAGAGGAAACTGAAGGCTACAGCCACGGGAGCAGAAGTCTAGCAGTATGTAACCTAGGACTGCACTGGTCCAGTCAACAAATAAGACACAAATAGATTTGCTCATAGAAGTAAAATGCCCAAACAGAGTAGCTAAAGGTAGCATCAAAGTAAATAAATAAATTGTATATTCCTCGACAATGCGAGAAGCTGTTCCCTAGAAGGAACAGATCAAATAATGGTACAACTTTTCCATGACATTTCAGTAATACATTTTCAGAGATAAACATGGGCGCAATTGCAAATTAGGTTACACAGAGTAATCAGAATCGTTCTGCTATTTTTTCCTGCCATTGTATCAGGATTCTTCACAATCACAGGATGGAAAAAAATGCAATGAAAGGGGCTGTTGTCCGAAATGTTATGTGTTTCGGAAATTTATTCAGACACCATGGATACCGTTTCCGAATGCGTTATCTAGGGACTGTGATGTCCCGAACAACTTAATCACGTTTTGGACGGTTAAATGCTTACTAATAACAAGCTTAGAATTGCAGAGTATAGCATGTTCTGATATCATTTGGAAGTTTGTTCCAAATCTTTGAGTATTGGGTTAGAAAGAAATGTTCTCTGATTCTCGTAGTAAATTTTGGAATCATGACCTTCACCTCTGTTACGTATTGGGTATCTGATGTTTACAGTTATGTGAACACCGTTTTCAAGACTGCAAATTCGACGATTTATGATTCTGTAAAGAAAACATAGGTTCAGCTTCATTCTCCGAAGCCAAACTGGGTCAAATCCAAGTTTATAACATCGCTCCCTGTATGTCAACTTTGAGGAATATACACAGCTTTTTCGTGAAGCGTCTCAGGACCCTCTCAAGAGCGTGCTGGTCAGATTTCCGTAGATTAGACTGTATCAAGGTAAAATGATTCGAAATACCGGTAGCTCGGGTTGATGAATCAATGGTTCATTTGTTCTCCGAGCTTGGCGGTTTTCTCGCAAACGTTTCACCACTATGCGAGGTGGCATCCTCAGTGCAGTGATATGTAGCGTACTAGCTTACTAAATGAATCCTCCCTCCATGATCGACCTGCAGGTGACTTCGAACGTGGCAGTGTCGATTTTAGGTCTCGTGACCTCTACCCACTTTCCCCAAGGATAAAGTCGGCGCCCGATTTGTTCTGCCTCAAACGGCGTGGATGTATTAGTAACAAGAACTATGGAAGGCGAGCTGCAAACATCGGTCTACAGAAAAGGCACACACACAGACCAAATTCTGAACTTTAACAGCAACCACCCGAAATGCCACAAAGTATGCTGTGTGCGGACACTGTTTCGCAGAATGCAAACACACTGTAGTACCACAGAAGCAAAACTAAAGGAAGAAAAACACCTACTTAAATGTTTCCAACTCAACGGATACCCACGAAGCTTCATCCGAAGGTGTCTGAATCACAACAACGTCAACATACAGCCTACAACAACAACAACAACAGCAGCAGCGGCAACAACAAACACAACAACAACGACAACGGAGAAACGGGTTGTTCTGCCTTATATGAAGAACATATCGGAAATGACAGCCAGACTACTCAAACAGCATCATCTCATCGTAGCACACAAACCAACTGCCACGTTGAGAAAAACCCTTTCAAAACCAAAAGAAAAACTACGGGCACATGAACAACGCAATGTGGTATACAAAATACCTTGCCGAGATTGCGAAAGGGATTATGTTGGCCAAACGGGAAGAAAATTGGTAACAAGGATACAAGAACATAAGAGAGCCTGTGTAAAGCATTATGCATCGTCGCTAGTTTCAATACATGTAGATGAAGAAGGACATAGCTTCGATTGGAGCAAAGCAGAAGTCCTGGCACGGGGTGAAACAAGAAAAGAAAGAGAATTCTTGGAAGCTTGGTTCTCAACGAAACATTCAATCAACATGCGTGTGGACATTGATTCAATATACGAACCACTACGACAGAAAGAAAGAAAGAACCTTTGTCACGCCGTTTGAGGCAGAACAAATCGGGCGCCGACTTTATCCTTGGGGAAAGTGGGTAGAGGTCACGAGACCTAAAATCGACACTGCCACGTTCGAAGTCACCTGCAGGTCGATCATGGAGGGAGGATTCATTTAGTAAGCTAGTACGCTACATATCACTGCACTGAGGATGCCACCTCGCATGGTGGTGAAACGTTTGCGAGAAAACCGCCAAGCTCGGAGAACAAATGAACCATTGATGTATCAAGGTAGATGACAAACATGTGATTACGATGTCGAATAACATGCACTGGATACCTACGGCTGGTTAGGCGACGTCCCAAAACTCAAAACGAAAAGTTGCTAATATTACCCTTACGGGTGTATAGGCTGAACATGAGATCAGTTAATGGTTTCAACAGTACCACCTACGACCGTTTACTATATAAAGGGAGTTGAAAAGACGGCGACATACTCCTTCTGGGACAAAGGGGCACAAAAATTGGGCGAAACACAAGATGACAATCGATCTAACTTGGACATGAAACACACGCGATCCACCTATGCAATCAGCCAACAACATCGTTTCTTCTATTGGAGTCAGCCAAGGGCAACATTTCCGACTTCGTATCATCTGACAGGAACATTTTCCTGCACCCGATATTTTATGGCAGCTGGAAAATTTCATACAGGTCCTTCATCTTGGACTACATAAGCAGACTCATTTGTACTGGTTTAATGCCGTCTTTCTTTGGATTCAATTAAAGACTTTGACGAGTCCTTGTCTTCGGATGTTGGAAGAATCTTGACCGGGATTTGAAGAGCTGCATCGGGTATCGTTGTATGAACGGAAACACAACAAGTGAGTCACTGTGGTTGTACGACAGTATCTGTTGGAACTGTCGACGTGTTACTGCCAATGAGACTGTTTCCAAAAATCGATGTCAGTAAGTAAGCAGGGAAGTAATGTACCTGGGGCACTTCGCAGTACCCTCAAGTCGAAATAAATGATACGTGTCTCAAAAAAGTACCAGACTACATTTCGTCCTGTGTATTTGTCAGTGGCATGTATGACCGGGCTCCAGCAGGAATCGAACCTCTCGCTTCCCGAAGCAAGCGGTTAGTGCCATAACTGAAAATCCCCTACTCACAAGTAAACGCTAAAGTGTCAGTGGTTAGAACGGATGATTAGGCTCATGGACCGGTTACTCCTGTGCAATGTGCAAAGAAACGACTGAACCAACTATGGGGGTAGATTCGTAAAGACATGTGCGGAAAAATATCGGATGGTAGCATTGCCCATTTGGTACCTTTGAAGAAATCGCAGCAATATGGAAACAGAGACAGAAACTGGGGAGGATATTATTAAAACGGACCCAGGCTATTAGCAATTATCGAACTCACGAAGTTTCGGCGTGCTAGGGTCTAGATGCATTAGACCACTAGATCGTAGGCCGGCGGGAGGGCTGAGGAACCAATCGGAACGTTTCTGAAGACGTTCTAGTTGACGTCGCTTCACAGAACTGAAACAAACTGCATTCGAAGGGCCCAAACGACCTGACTTCTACAACGGAAACATTTGGGGAAGACTGTATGATAACCACAATAACCGGGATTGACTGATTTTAGAAAATAACTAACTTGAAAGCTGGTGCACCCTCAATTACTGGCTCCAGGAGACTGAATCGATGATTGGGGGACAGAGTGCACGGTCCTCGCAGCAGCGCTTGGCTCAAAGCGCGGTTCCATGCATCCAGCGTGGAACGGACTTCAGCCCAAACACCGCCTTGTGTACCGCTGATACGCATGATTCCCTACATAGAGAGACAGGAATGCTACTGCTGTGCACGTTGAAGGAGTGCAGGCCGGCTCCGCTGATGAAACCTGGTTCCCATCCACATGCCCGCGGTCTTATTCCTTCGGGGTTACATTGGTTGGAGCTGCGGGTGCTGCAGTGCAAGCCACCTATGGTCCATCTGTAAGGCGCACGCGTCCTGTGGCTGTGCTATGGAGGCTACAGAAACCGGCAAATCTGGAACCAGCCACAGGAGGCCAGCGCTTAAAGAGCGACCACGGGTGGTTTGCGCCGCACCACCCACAATTCCAACCACACACCCCATATCCAGTGCAAACCGAAGAAATAAGAGCGGGAGGCATATGAGTGGGAGCCAGATTTCATCAACGGAGCCGGCCCTCACTCCTTTACATGCAAACACGCTGCATTTGGGGAATCAAGCGCACACAAGGTGGTGGCTGGACCGTAGTCCGCTCCACACTGAGTGCATGGAACCACTCTTCGAGCCTAGCATGGCCACAAAAGCCGTGCACCCCGTCCCCCGCAGCAACGACTCACCGTCTCCTGGAGCCAGTATGGACGAGGTAGTGGGTAATAGACAGGTAGGCACCTTTTCCATATGAACATTAAGCGCAGCTACACCGGAGATATCAAGCAACAGCCAATCACTTGAAACGATAAAATTTAAAAAAATCGAATAATGCATACAGGTAGGGTGACAACTCTTAATTAAATGAGCATATAAAATAAAGAGGTTACGAACAAATGCGCAATAAGTTAAAGAAGTCAGAAAACATATTTCAAGAAAATGACACAAATGCAAAAATGTTAACAAAGTTAGCCAAAGTAGTTAAAGGGACTGTGCAACTTTATAGATAGTTCAGGTAGACCTTAATATGAGAAAGAAAAGCATTAGGACAATATAGCAAACCCACCACCTGAAATAATGAGACAGTATGCAACCACGCGGTTAGTAAATCGAATGCAGCGTACCTACCAACGCTGCGCCGGTTCTGCCTACGTTCTCTGCAGGACTCGTCGTCGCTTAGGTGTTGGCCTCGAGTGGCGTCGCTTATGGTTATCTAGGACTGCCTGACTCAGGCACTCGCGACTGCATGGGCTACAGCACCATGCGCTCGATGTCGTTGGAGTACAATGAGTCGGCGTCTGTCGCCTTGCAAACTGCCTCTTCTTCTCTGCATGCATGAAGACTCTTTTGCACATCGGCAACGGCCATCGTGATCAGATAGCGCCATGCACGCCGAACAACCTCTTTGGTTTCCCGTGACTTGCAATCAAGAGTTGAATGTGATGGGCTCCCTTTGATCATGCCCTGGTAACGAAGCTTCGGTTTCCCCACATGCCGCTTGTCAACACGCAGCTGACCATATAATAGCTGCTTCAGTATCCGCGTCGAATTCATACGCCACACATGACCGAGCCACCTCAGGTGCCTCCACAAAAGTATGCAGTCCACTGCATACATTCCACTACGGTGCAACACTTCCGTGTCCGAAACACGGTCGCACCAACCAATGCGCAGAATCTGTCTCAGACACTGTTGATAAAACCGCTCGAGATATCGCACCTCCCACCGGTACATCGTCTAGGTGGCGCGGCCGTATAGAAGAACGGACAGCACCATGGGTTTGTACACCATCAGCTTTGTGCCAACGGTAAGCCGGTGGTTGTTCCACACTCAGTACTCTAGCTTCCCGAATGCCGCTGCTGTTTTAGAGACGCGGATACGCAGCTCACCGTGTATTTCCTGATCAGTCAAAACCACTCTCTTAAGGTAGAAGAAGTGGGAGGTGGTTTCCAAAACGCCATCACCAATGCTGCTGCGGCAATAATGAAGATTGCACCTCCGGAGAAGGCTAAAGAGACAGACAGTTTTGCTTGTGTTGATGGTGAGTCGGAATTTAGTAGCTGTCGAAGCCAAAGCACTAAACATGTGCTGCAACTCATCCGCACTGTTTGCAAACAATGCATAGTCGTCAGAAAACAGTAACATACGGATAGTTGTCTCACACACTAGGGCTCTCGCACCGAAACAACAGATGTTCAGCAACCCACCAACAATGGGGTGCTCCACATTAACGTCGTAAGCACAAGCCGCATCAAATGCACAAGACATCATTACATGAAGATAAATATTAAACAGACACAGCCTTGCTTCAAACCAGAGATACCTGCAAAGTCATCTGAAGTCTATCCACTTAGCTGCAGCCTCGCCCGTATACCACTGTGCAGACATTCAATTAAACTTACAAAACCTACTCAGACAATTAAACTTACCCAACACCAACCAAAATGCCCCGTGGTTTACCGTATCAAATGTCTTGATGAAATCAACAAAAGGCGAGTACAATGGCTGGTGTCGTCCTCTACACTTCTCCTGCAACTGACGAGCCGCAAACACCATATCTATAGTGCTGCGACCCGAACGGAATCCACATCGCTCTTCTGCCACGTTAGGATCCACAACCTGACTGACGAGGTGGTTGAGCAGGATTCGGGCAATCACATTACCTCAACAAAACTCAGCAAGTTGATGCCACAATAATTCGTACAACATTGCTTGCTTCCATTGCCCTTGTACAGTGGCAGCACAAGGGCATCCTTCAGCTCAGCATGCACCTCCTCCTCAATTCACACGCGTTGCACCAAGTGGTGCAGTGCAGTCAACAACGCGTGTCCGCCGTGTTTCAATACTTCAGACGGGATCCCGTCGGCCTCAGCACATTTGCCGTTTCGCAGCTGAGCAAGTGCTCTCTGCGGCTCATCCAGTGTCGGCGTGTCCGCCAGACTCGTCCTCACATCGTGCTTCTTGAGGCCGTTTAAAGTAAGTCAGTCGATCTCCGAACGGTTGTTCAAGAGACAGTCAAAGTGTTTCCGCCAGATCTGCATTATGTCTGCAGTCTGTGTGCAAGTAGCGCCTGTACTACCATCGATTAGCGTCCACAGCGGCTCCAACCTCGGTCCATACACCGCCTTCAAGGAGTCAAAGAATTCCTTGTGTTGGCGGTGTTCGGCGTAGCATACCAAATGCATCGCCTTCTCCGTCCACCATGCATTTTTTAATGCGACGGAGCTCTCGGGTGAGTCTCCGTCGAAGTTTGCGAAACTGACTACCCCAAGTCACTGGGATCTGCCACATGTGCAGTAAATGCAGCATTCTTCTCCGATATATATATATATATATATATATATATATATATATATATATATATATATAATATTATGGTACATTTGTGGAAGATTGTGATCGTTACCTGAACTTTGTAATGACACTCGGAGGGATACTCGACAAAAAGAATTCACGCATCAGTGGTCATTAACCCGCAGCTTCCTTGAGCAAATGCGTGGCCGATCTTAGTCTGCAGTGCCCCATACCATGTCTCGTAGTTTGTTTATACTCCAGTAACCATGAATTTTCTACTCCAGTCTATTTGCAGTTTACCAATCAGCACAATCACCAGACCTCACCAAGTACAGGCACGCATCGGACTGCGGGAGGGAAAAGTCAATATCAAGTTCCCGAAAAATCAACTCCCAATGAAAACGGCAAAACCAGATACGAACACAAACCAAGAAGAAGAAGCAAGGATAGCGTAAGCACAACACTGATCGATTAGTGATCTAACAGGGGAGTTTGGGGTCAGCTTACCTTACAAGGGTCTTCAACAGTAAATCCAGTAACACGGTTGGACGGATGATGGGAAAGCACGGAACCAGCCTGGTTAAATTCGGCATCACACTCGAGCTTACTCTGCCTCGGGTAAACAGGTCGTTCAAGCATCGATGTTTGCCGTTGGAGGGGATTAGTGGTGACACACGTGTGCTTCTCGGATAGCTGCTGCACTGGATCTTTCATCGGGTCGATGGTAGCTGGTGCATACAGATGCGGGGAAAAAATTCGAAACAATACGTGAGATGAGGAGAAAAGATGGAGCAGATCGGCCGAACACCGAAGCGGAAGACCTGGTTAGTGAAGGCAATGCACAATTACCACAGCTACACAAGTAAATTGTCCCATGGTTTTACCGCACGAAAGCACTGTTCGTACGGAACTAAAGCGCATGGCAGAAGCGGCCATCATTTTGAAAATAAACGAGAACATACAAAGAAAATCCGTGCGTGGGGGCGCGTAAATGAGATGGGTTGTACCAAGCTAAGATTGCGATTGCGTCAAGAAGCCAAAAGTGGAAAACAGATAATTTGGTGAGAAGATTCATCGCAGAAAAGAAACCGAGGAGCATAAGCATTTGAGGGGCTCACTGTGATTCGCAGCGTCCCGTCGCTTATCTCGCTATCAGAATTCGTTCTCGGTGAATTCATCCGTGCATCGAAATTATTGCATGGAAATTTCGGCATCATTCAATTTCATCTCTGATTCCGCAAGTTGTTGGATTATAATTTGGGTGGCATCACTTCGCAGATTTCGGAGTTCCGTTTTGTAAATTCGGCCTTGCCATTTTACGTCACATTAACATTATTTTCTAAAATACCGAAACAATTACCCTGTGGATTCTGTTAGAAAATGGTTGGACACAAGGCAAATGTTCTCACGTGCTTCGGTTGTTGTGCAAGATTTCATATTTCGTTTGTTAGATTATTTGTCAAATTCTATTGTCCCATACAACATGATGCCATGAGAATTTCGTGCAACGATTGGAGCAGTCTAAGGCAGTCAGAGCAAGGAGTAACCTTTACCGATAAAGCCAAAAAATGCTTAACTGTGAACAGATCCAGACACATGGCCAAGAAACAGGTCCAGATTACCTTCGATGATCAACCCAGCCATTCTCCCCATTTGCCTGACATTTCATCACATCAACCGAAGTTTCTCTGAAACACGACACCAACTGACTTCTAACTCTGCTAGCTCCAAAGACCCAGATGAATAACCGATGGCTAAGGAGCCATCGGAATCTCAAAGATAGAAAAAGCTGCGAAACGAAGACAAGACAAATCAAGTAAGGTTCGAGGTCTCTATGCTTAAGTAGGAACCGCCTTTATTGTCAACTATTGGATCGCTGTACGATCCCTCCAAATTCTCGAAGTCCGTCGAGCAATTTCTACTAGCGTGATATACCATTCACTACGAAAAACAACTAATGCTGAACTCAAATACCTTCTCCGGGAGGATCGCGAGGTCTGTTGGAGACAGTTGGTCATTGAGAGGGAGCAAGCGGCAACCTCGGGGAATTACCGTAAGCTATTCCTCCTGATCTGATCAACTGGGGGCAAAAGGTAGATTGTAAACGAAGATTTATGCGAAACCAAAAACGAGCGAATCCACTGTCAAAAATTCACAATCAAGCGTTGGGCCGAGCACCAATGAGTTCCTATTCCGGAGCCAAGAGCGCTCCCTGGTGTGCAGACACTTCACCATCATCTGAGGCTGAAGTTGCCCATGAGCTTCCCCTCTTAAAGTGCTACAAAGCCCATGGCCCAGATGAACTCCCTCCGCCAGTTTTCAAACCTGGCGGCCCAACAATTGTTCAGGAGTTAACTTCTCCAAGAGATCTGGGTACTTGAAGTTATCTTATCTGATTGGAGCCTAGCGGATATCGTGCCCGTCTTCAAAAATGGTACCCGAACTGACTGCAGCAATCATAGACGGATTGGTCTCATCTGTGTTGCTTCCAAGGTGTTCGCAGCTCTGCATCTAAAGAGGCTCAAACAGGTACGCCAACAGAGCATTTGTGAAGAAAAATCTGGGTTCCGCTCCGGTTGGAGTTACATCGACATCTTGACACCGTCAAATACTCGAGCGTCGTTAAATATTTGGCCAACAAACGATGGTTGTCTTCTTAGACATACGACTCAGTAGACAGAGCTGCTCTCTGGAGTTGTCTACTGAGAAGGGGAGTGGCCGAGAAGTATGTCACCTTACTTCAATCCATCTACTCTCAAACCTCGAACCGAGTATGGGTGTACGGCGGACTTTCGCTTCCCTTAGGTATCACTAGTGGTGTGAGACAAGGTTGCTCAGCATCCCCCTTCTTGTTAAATGTCACTATAGACGAAATCTTAGAGAGTGCTCTAGAGAACTGTGAACCCAGTGGCGTCGAGCTGCTTCCGGTGGGACCGACTTCGGGATTTGAAGTATGCAGACGACACAGCCGTAATCTGCGCTTCGTCACACGCCGCCCAAAATGTCCTGTGAAGGTTGGAGGCGTCTGTCTCTCAGTTTGGAATGACCTTCGCACCATCGAAATGAAAGGTTTTCCTGCAGCACTGGCTAAACGCCGCTTTTAACCTTACCCTTCGAAGTCATTCATCGAAAGTGGTGGACAAGTTCTTGTACCTAGGAAGCTGCCTCAGCGCTAGCGGTTTAACGGATGAGGTCTCTTGGCGTGTCGCCAGGGCTAGGGTTGCTTTCGCCAATCTCCGCCATCACTGGCGTCGAGATGATCTGAGTGCATCTCGGAATGGTCAAGTTTACAATGCCACAATGAGAGCGGTTCTCCTCTATGGCCGCGAGACTTGACCTCTTCGCACAAAGTATGCTGAGAGGCTGTCTGTTTTTGATCACAACTGGCTTCAGAGCATTGCTGGTGTAAGATGGCAAGATCACACTAAGAATGAAGATATTCGACGAAGGATTTCCAGATGGGACAGACTTTTCTGGCCACTAAGCAGTATAATTTCTTTGCGCAGACTTCAGTGGTTTGGGCACGTTCGCCACATGCCTACTCATCGCCTACCTCGCCGTGCCATCTTCGCGCACGCATAAATCGGCTGGAAGCGAAATCAAGGTGGCCAATGTATGAGTTGGGCCAGGAGCAGGCAGGAGCTAACGTAAAAATTAGCCGTGGTCAGGCGTTCTCGGCTCCTTGGATGGAAACGCTCTCGCATTTGTCAAGAAATCGTGCTCAATGGAAGACTTGTTGTGAGTCACTATTCCTATTAACACCGGTTTTTCTCTCTATCTTCGTATGTTTATTGTATTTTCCATTCGTTGTGGCATTATTATAATTGTACTATTGGCCGTGTGAATGTATATATATATATATATATATATATATATATATATATAGCCGACCCGCAGAACGCCGCGATCAACTCTGTCGTGCCTAAACTTGATGTTAACAAGCTGTGAACAACAGGTGTGTGATGCTCAGATACTGGAACACAGCAGCAAACGACTACTCAGTGCCAATTGCCAACACAGAGCTGCCACTGCAGCATTCCAACTCACTGGAAACGAGCTTAGACGATCTGACTATATCCGCGAGTGAAATGGATTGGTGTCTGCCGCAAACTACGTCTGCTGAAGCTTGTTGGTCAGTTACAAAGAATTGAGTAAACACATTATGCAGCCAGTTTGTGCCTCTTAAATGTCGAAAAGTCGGACCGATTAAGCCCCATCGGTACAACAAAGAACATCGTAAACTGAATCGGCGGAGGCACAGACTGTTGGAAAAGAACCCTACCTTTGGCTCGATCGACGACTGACAGGCGAAATAACGCAAAAATGAGCAAAGCACCGGCATTTCGAAGAGCAGCCTAAACCGTCATGGAAATAATCTTTGCTTATGCGAAGCGACGCCTAAAGCCGACAGGTTGTCTACCAGTGGTTTAAGGCTCGAACGGACCGCCCTAAATCCCCACCAGTGAGCGTGCGTCCACATGGGTGGTGCACTTTGCTTCCTTATTTGTAAATGACCAGGTGTCTGTACCGAGTTCGACGTCCAACGCTCTAACCGAACTAGGCAGTGGAATGTGGCATCAAAGAAGTGTGCCAAACACTCACCAAGCATGACGGCACAAAACATGTTGGACATGACGGGCAACACCCATTGACTCTCATCTCGCCTAGGGGTCGTCGTCGTCAGAAGGTCCGAGGCTGATTGATCGGGAATGTTCGGTGGCAAGGCCGATTCCGAAGAGCGTCAATGCATCAAATAAGAAAATCACAAGCCAAAATGTTTGATACTTATGTTGGCCAAGGTTGCCGAGAAGATTGTGAGAGTTTGCTACAGCTGTTTAAATCAAAAGATCTACAGACGTCCGCATAGTACAGTTTCCTGTCGCATTGCCCATGCTAATGAAGAGTCATGGCAACGAAACTGGAGCTTAGTGTGATGGTTTGCGCACCTCCGTGACCCGTTCAGAGCCACTCATACCATACAGGTCAATGCTTAGTGGCCGGACTAAGTCCCACAATGCAGTCCTCGTCAGAGGTTGTGAAGAGGTCGATGGCAGTCTTCCTTTGAAACCTAGCCATAGGAGACAACAGGTTTACGGATTATAAGCTCATAGCTCGGCTGGCGTGGCGCACGAATGCCACACATTGTCTCTGAAGGTGGGTGGGTATCACCTAGCGCTAAATGGTTTGCTACCGCCCGCATAAAACCATGCAGTCCTTGGTCAAATTGGTACAAACCCGCTACCTCCCATCTGCGGCTGGCCGTGGTCGCAGGTGTGTAAGTAATAAGGTCCTAAAACACATTTGCATTGTTCCAGTACTTCAAAGGCTGTGTGTGGCAGGCCTAGAGCAGATCTCATGGGGTCTCTGCAATCACACCCACGCGCTGGACTTGCTCCCCAACTGCATGGTGGGTCAGCCTACTGAGCCAAAAGCTATAGGTAGGGCACCTCGCACAAAACCCCTCTCACGAAATGGGAAACAGGAGAGTATCGTCGGCCCTCTCGACTACATCGAGCATTTTCCCAGTTCCTCTTATTTTTCTCTCCCCTCTCTTCTTCCCCGTCTATTGAGAAAGAATTTGCCACTGACCTTGCTGCCTCTGCCATCGATACTCGTAAGTCATCCATCAAACCACAAGCCTCATTTCACACTGGTTATTTTAACGTCAGCACTCTGGGTCAGATCGGCCAACAGACAGCTGTGCGCTGTGTGTATAAAACAAGCAGTCAAGATAACAGCGTTGAGACAAAGCTTCAAATCTCTGGTTCCGAAACTGCTGACAATGACTACACTCTTTGCGTCTCTGACAACACTGAGTTAATGGCTCAAGGTATTTACGGTATTGGTAACCGCCCCAGCAAACATGCCGAAAATAATCTACTCGACTGGATGCTGATGAACAGTCACATGTGTGCGGTTCGGCTTTGAACCTCTACAGGAGTTAAAAGGTACCATCTGAAGACAAGGTGCCCTTTTATCGCTTCCGTCTATGCCCTTACTGACTGCAGTTCGGATGGACGATTTATATTACAGTCCAACCTACTATGGAGACCACCTGTCTATGGCGACCAGCCAAAAAAATCCCCAACGCTTTCGCCTATGAATGTCCCTTTGCACGAATCTGTCCATGGCGACCACTTTTTGTCGGTCCCTTGAGTGGTCGCGTTAGACAGATTTGACCGAATCATCTTTCATTTCTTCTCCGTATGGCGAAGAACACTAACGTCGCGATTGTTGCTAATGACTTGAATGCCCAAGTGAGTCATGTTTTAGAGTCTCAACAACGCCTGAAAGGCCGCTTCGAGGTTGATGCAAACCGTAAAGACAATGGTGATCCATTCCAGCAAAAGTGCGCCGACCATAATATTTACCTTGATAGCACTGCTTACCAGCACAAACGTTCACACCGCGTTACCTGGCGCCCACCGAATTCCTCGATGAGGTGGATCCAAATTGACCATATTGTCATGAGCTATAGATGCCGCGCATTAGTACAAGGTTGTCGGTCACTTTGGAGAACCCGCCTGGATTATGACCATGCTCTAGTGCGCGCGACTGGCGTTTACTCTTCCAGCTTCAAAGAACGGAAGAACTTATAACCTTAACAATGTAACTTGAATCCACAGTCTGGAGTTCAGTAACATCATAACGAACCGTCCTATCAATTGTCAGTAATGGATGAGTTTGGTGAGCTGAACGCTGTGTGACGGTAACAAATATGCCATGAATGCCTTTGACACCTGCTGTGTACCCAACTTGGGACGTCATAACTTTGAGCGGACCTATGAGGCATCGATCATTTCGATCGAAGCATGGAAACAGATGCCAGTGGGTACTGAGTTTCAGCGTATCCGTAACGCCCTGGAATGACGATTGACAAGGTGGCTAGTGTCCGTGGGATGGAGAAAGACAGTGCTATTGGGAATAGCCTAATTCTGTTCCAGTTTATTCTGAACACGGGTCCGAGAAAGCCATCAGCTAGTGAGACGATAGTCGAGAAAGACGGGCACTTGACCTATTCTCAACCTTGTCGATAAGTCCGTTGGTCGGAACATTTGGAAGAGCAGTTCGCCAGGCCTAGTGTGACAATGCCGCTTGCTGAATCATCTGAGCCGACGTGGGAAGTAGATGACACACCTCCCACTTTGGAGGAGACTCGACGTTAGCTCACCTTTTTGAAACGAAAGAAAGTTCCTGCACCCGACGACCTTCTTCCATCTTCTCTGAAAGCTGGGGGTGACTCATTATTGACTGGGGTTCCTACTCTAGTTAACATGATTTAGGACACTAAAGAAGTGTCTTCAGATTGGTGACTGTCAACTGCCGTGCCCATCTTCATTAAACGTCAGAGTAATTTGTGTGAAGTCACCGAGGCATTAGCTTTGTTTCCACTGCCTCCAAACTTCTCACGGGTATTAGTCTTCGATGACTTACTGGTCTTCGTAAAAACCAAATCCCTGAAGACCAGGCTGAGTTCCGCCCTAGCCGTGGTTGCACCGACCACATGTGTACTCTTCAACAAGCGTCAGAGCAGAGACAAACATACATACGACTGGCTATGGTGGTTCGTCTTGACTTGAACTCTGCCGATTGTACTAGCCTACGGCACTACTTATACTTGAAGAAGGGCATGTCAGTTAACTTCTTTTCCGACGTATAAGTAAATGTGAGTAGCTCAGGTTGTTCATTGGTTAGGTGAACTGTTCTCTGAGCATGACAAGTATAGCAACACTTTATTACACTACGCTATGCACTAATGCACTGATGATGGCACCACGACTGCAGACGAAAGGTTTGCAAACTAACTGCCAGGCTCAGAGAACAGTTCAGTTAAGAAAGATTCCTTTCCATTCTGAAGTCTCGATACCGTGTTTCTCGAGGCCGTATAAAGGCATACGGGAAACTGTCTCCTGAATTCACACCGACAAGTGGGGTCCATCGGGATAGTCCCATACCCTCTTTCCTCTTCTTCTTCTTCTTCAACTTTGAGATCGAAATGATCATGAATGACTCGGCTCTTTCAGACTCCAACGCAGTGAAGTTTGACCAAGTGTCCGATTGACAAACCTGGATTATGCGGGTTTGACGCAAAATCTAGGCAAACACTACTGGACAGATTAACACGCAGTGCAGCATGCTTCGGCATATATTTTACACCTTCGCAGTACAAAGTACCGTTATAGGGCTCTATCGATACACCACCGGTTCTAGCTATCACTGAACAGCCACTGAAGGTGGCGGATCGGTTCACTTACCTTGATAGCTATGTCACATCTGGTGGTCAAATCACTGAGGTTGTTTCGAGAATCAGCCAGGTTCGTGCGGCTTTCCAGAGGCTCACCCACATATGCAGACAGCGGGATATCAGCCTGCCAGTGAAAGGTAGGGTGTATAAAGCTGCGACAAGGTCAGTGTTACAAATGTGGACCAGACACCTAGTCAGTTCGCGGCGAAGAAGTTAAACGCTTGGCCGTGTTGGACTACAGGTGGTTGCATATTGCTCACGTTTGATGGGAATATCAGGTGAGCAACACTGATGTCCGCCAGTTGGCTTTTGGCAAGAACCCTTCTGGTGTATCATTCGAGCGTTTGCTGATTCTTGACTAGGTCATGACCTCCGTATGCTTGTTGGCCGGTTTTCTCGGCGAGCATTATACGGCGCGGTTGTACTAAGTTGGGTTAAACCGCGAAGAGGCCAGTCCATGATGCGGCATAGAGGAATAAGGAAATTGAGCTAGATACACTGGACGTACGACTTGGTACTTGGAAAAACGAATCAAGGAACATCTATCGAATTCGCTCAACAACCAGGCAGACAAAAGTGATCTAAGTTCCATGACCAACCAACTGATGGGGAATGGGCATTGAGTTGACAAACGTAATGAACACGAAATCCTGTGTGGAGTACCATCACAAGTAAACCGTCAATTGGGAGCACAGCTGTGTTACCGCTGAAGCATTAAGCAACTGAATGGCAAGCCCAAACACCTGTAATCTGCAGAAGCTCGTGCGAGCATTGCAATCTCCGTGGCCAGCAGAGGAATCAGATCTCGTTCAACAGTAACCCATGCCCCAACCACTGATTGCCTAACGGGTGTCATGAGAGCTGTTTGTTTTTTACCAATCTGTGGTTAGCTTCTGCAGACCCTCATGGACTTGACGTTTGTGAATGTACAAGTACTTGTTAATACCGATAGGGAATAAATCGATTAAAACGTCTCGCCTGCGTTTCCTCTCAATCAATGAGAGTTATACGTGACAGAAAAAAATCTTGAATAAGAGACAAGATTAAATCACTGTAGTCGATGAAAATCTTTGGTGACGAGCGTGGAACGGAGAGATGAGCAGAAAGGAAGATGAGTTGTGCGGATCCGGCTCAGCTAAGAAGAAATGAGGGAGCGTCGAATACTACTTAGAATGACAAGAGCTTGCAAGCAGGTAGTGCGTGGCGGATACCAGGGTACCGTAATTCATGGACAAGGTTATCAAGGGTGGCAGGTGTGCACATGAACCGCGCTTAGATGCAAGAAGAATGATGTAGAAGATTGGAATATCAGAAAATGTGACAGATTAGGTTTGCTAGATGTGACTCACAAGGAATGTTGTCGGATTCAACCTCCCTCGCGGTCACCTGCGCTGAAGCACCGGCGTACCGTCGGTTGACGACTGGGACCGGTCTCGAATTTGGTTGGGTATTACAGTCGGAGGTTGTGACCACCATTCTTGAATTCGAAGCACTGTCGCAAAGCATGCCGTGATGTATCATCGGTTTCTTGGCCGGACATCCGAAATCGTCATTCTGGATGCTGCTATCCCTCGAAGAAGGGGAATAGAGGGTTGCCCAGTTGGCATTTTCAAAGGTTTCTTTGGACACGGCTGGAAAAGAGAACACAATGCGTGGACTACGAATCATGGAAAATAATGAATCGGCAGAAACTCGGAGGTAGACACAACAATTAAGGTAACAGAAAGACGGTAAACTGTCTCCCAAATTATCAAAGAAGCATCGCGGAAACTTGTGTTGAAAAAGCCATTGCGTTAGACCCCCTCCGAGATAACTAACTCATCTCTAGCAGCGACCGGCTGCAGAATCAAAGGCTGTTGACAGAATTATATATATATATATATATATATATATATATATATATATATTTTTGGCGGCATCCGGTTTCGGATTTCCCTGTCACTGTGGCAAGCCACAGGACGCCTGCGCCTACAGAGGGACCATGGATGGCTTGCGCTGCACCACCCACAGCTCCAACCACACACCCCATATCCAGTGTAAACCCGAAGGAATAATACCGGGAGGCATGCGGATGGGAACCACGTTTCATCAACGGAGCCGGCCCACACTCCTTCACAGGCAAACACAAGCACGTTGTATTTGGGAAATCAAGCGCACACAAGGCGGTGGCTGGACCGTAGTCCGCTCCACACAGAGTGCGTGGAACCGCTCTTTGAGACTAGCACGGCCACAAGAACCGTGCAACCCGTACCCTCCAGCAACGACCAACTGTCTCCTGGAGCCAGTATGAACGATGTAGTGGGTAATAGACAAGTAGGCACCTTGTCAACATACACATCAAGCGCAACCACACCGGGGATATCAAACAACAGCCATTCACTTTAAACGACAAGCTGAAATAAAATAAATCCAACAATGCATACAGATACGGTGGCATAACTCTTCGCTAAGTTACCATATGAAGTAAGTGCGTTAACAACAAATCCGTGATAAGTAAGAAATGTCCACAAGTTACTTAAAAATGCTACAAAACACAACAAAATTACCGAAGATAAGCGCAATTAGCGTAAACAACGTGGCCAGTTAATAGAACATTATTCTGGGAGGCAGAACAAACCAAAAAAAGTATAATGAAATTTAGCCAGCTTAAAAAGACCTATTTTAAGTGTAAGTTGGTTTAGCCCAACTGCGGTGAAGAAGCATCAAGAATGCAACATCAGCCTCAGCATGGGGCACTCTCTCTCTCTCTCTCTCTCTCTATATATATATATATATATATATATATATATATATATATATATATATATATATATATATATATAGTGATGGCTCTACTTCTTGAGATCGCTCCCAATATGGTCCCAGTGCTCCGAATGGCAAGCGCTGACTATAAAGTCAACCGAAGCCAAAATCGAGGTTGCGTGTCGCAATTCGAAAGGCAAGATTGGTATTCCAAAAGCAGGTCAGCCGGTGGCCGGGTGGTATGCACGTTTGCTCTGCAACCATAAAGTCATCGTTTCGAATCCGCGTAGGGGTGGGCGTCCTCGCGGTATACTCAGCCCACGCGCGACTAGTGGTTGTCGCGCGGCAGCGAAGCGCCGTTACGGCGTGCAGCTGACACATTATTATATTATTATTCCAAAAGCAGAGTCAGGAAATCCTTGTCATTACGAATGACCTAAAGCTCGGTAACAACGGTAGTTAGGTTGTCTAAAAGCATGGAAACGGTAGGAAGAATACTGGCTCTATAATACTTGCTGATATCAGATGTTGATAGCCAGCGACGATGTGAGCACGGTACAAAATCCAACCGGAGCCCTGACCTTGCGTCGAGTTAAAGAAGCGAGTGATCCGAGTGTCACCTCGTAATGCTTAGCATCTTAAGTGTTTGTATTGCGGCACAGTAGCTGAAATGTTTGTCACTCTCAGCAAAAGTGGATTGGTAATGATGAGCGGGAGTATGCGCCAGTAGAGGGTAGCAAGAGTCGTTCTGTAGTGAAAATGCCATTCCGCCTAAAATGTGGTTTGCTCCCATTGAATGATACGGTTGTTCGACTGCGCTTGGACTACCGCATAGTCTAACGCAGTATATCTAGGCGGTGGGTACAAGAGATAGAAAACTGGGAACTAACATGATGAACGATCATTGAAAATCTATGACATGATCGTATAGGAAGCATATAATCAGTTCCCCTGAAACAGTGCAGTTGGACAGGATCTGATAGAAACCCACAACATCATGATTATCCCTAGTAGCTTGAGGTTACGTCGAACAAGCTATAACAAGTAAAGGTAGAGCAGCAGATATGCAGATTCGATGACAGAACTTTTTAAAACTCGTGTAGTTCGCACCTGGAACAAGCTTCTTTCTCACTTGTTAGTTTAATGCTGTAGAAACCATTAAAAAGAACCTAGATAGGCATTGATATATTCCCATGATAACGGTAAGTGTACCGCAAGGTGCAGCTGCCCTCGTGCGAAAAATAAGAAGGCGGATCCATGACAAACATGGCTTTGGTTCTCGCTTCACTAAGTATGTAGAATCAAGGAAAGCCAATCAAATGTTGAGGTGGCCGGATTTTGTTTACCTACCGGTACAAGAAGTAAGACGCTTGTTAGGGTGTTAACCCACAGATGCACGCATCTAAACATCATACAGCATAGGCAAAAACTTTCGTTCCTAGAAAGAGATGCATCGGCTCAGCTTGGTAGCACGAGGTGAACGAGAACAGTGAAGCTCAAGTTGGTGAATACAAAGATGGTAAACGTCAGATCCAAAAATACACGATAAAATGAAGCAAGGAGCAGCCTGAGATTCGCCTAGGAAGCCGAAGGCTGCTGTAAACTAAAACGCTATTTCACTCGGCACAAAGTAGGTAAGAGAACAGTCGGCAACAAGAGAAACATAGGCGTTTCAAAGAAGTTACTTACCAGCTACTTCTACGACATTCCCAGGGACAAGCTCTCGCGCTTTAATTAACTGCGTTCCCCTAGTATTCTGACGAATCACATTGGCCGTGTCCGATTCATATTCCTTAAGGGCTTCTATAGCGGATTCTGCATTACGTTCCTGCCAAACGCCGACAATATATATATATATATATATATATATATATATATATATATATATATATATATATATATATATATATATATATATATATATATATATATATATATATATATATATATATATATATATGGTTGGCGGCATCCGGTTTCGGATTTCCCTGTCACTGTGGCAAGCCACAGGACGCCTGCGCCTACAGAGGGACCATAGATGGCTTGCGCTGCACCACCCACAGCTCCAACCACACACCCCATATCCAGTGTAAACCCGAAGGAATAATACCGGGAGGCATGCGGATGGGAACCACGTTTCATCAACGGAGCCGGCCCACACTCCTTCACAGGCAAACACAAGCACGTTGTATTTAGGAAATCAAGCGCACACAAGGCGGTGGCTGGACCGTAGTGCGCTCCACACAGAGTGCGTGGAACCGCTCTTTGAGACTAGCACGGCCACAAGAACCGTGCAACCCGTACCCTCCAGCAACGACCAACTGTCTCTTGGAGCCAGTATGAACGATGTAGTGGGTAATAGACAAGTAGGCACCTTGTCAACATACACATCAAGCGCAACCACACCGGGGATATCAAACAACAGCCATTCACTTTAAACGACAAGCTGAAATAACATAAATCCAACAATGCATACAGATACGGTGGCATAACTCTTCGCTAACTTACCATATGAAGTAAGTGCGTTAACAACAAATCCGTGATAAGTAAGAAATGTCCACAAGTTACTTAAAAATGCTACAAAACACAACAAAATTACCGAAGATAAGCGCAATTAGCGTAAACAACGTGGCCAGTTAATAGAACATTATTCTGGGAGGCAGAACAAACCAAAAAAAAGTATAATGAAATTTAGCCAGCTTAAAAAGACCTATTTTAAGTGTAAGTTGGGTTAGCCCAACTGCGGTGAAGAAGCATCAAGAATGTAACATCAGCCTCAACATGGGGCACACGAGATGTTGCAAACCACCAGTCAAAAACGTCCGCATCGACCCAATCTGAACTGGCCGGTGTCAAAATCGACAAGGGTCATTAACATATTTCAAGGACAGATGCAATGCGTCCGCACGTCGTATTCACACCCCCAGACATGCGTGGATGAGTAAATACAGTAGACTTACATGCCATTGGTGGGTCGGCAAATTAGTGCGCTCTAATCTATCCCTGACCTGCGCGTCGACTGAGCAAAAACGAAAGACTCTTCTCAAACGTACGGTATATATATATATATATATATATATATATATATATATATATATCTGGTAGGCGGCATCCGGTTCCGGGTTTGCCTGTTACTATGACCTCCATGGGGACAGTCACAGGACGCCTGCGCCTACAGAGAGCCATGAGTGGCTTGCGCTGCACTACCTACAGCTCTAACCACACATCCCAATCTCGTGTAAACCCGAAGGAATAAGTCCGGAAAGCATGTGGATGGCAGCCACGTCTCATCAACGGAGTCGGCCCACACTCCTTCACATGCAAACACAAGCACGCTGTATTTGGGGAATCAAGCACACAAGGGTTGGACTGTAGTAAGCCCCAAACTGAGTGCATGGAACCAATCTTCGAGCCTAGCACCGTCATGAGGACCGTGCAACCCGTCCCCTGCAGCAACCACCGTTTCTTAGAGACAAAGTAGACGAGATAGTGGGTAATAGACAAGTAGGCATCTTATCAACGTGCGCAGCAGGAGCAGATAGACCGTGGACGTCAAACAACAGCCAATGACTTAAAATACAAAGAATAACAATATGTACCAAATAAACCATACGGAAATGCTAACATTAATCTAGGCGAAAAAAGCATATGTAATAAACTGGTTACAACAAATCCGCGACAAGTTCAAGATGTTATAAAATATAATGTTTTAAAAATGACACAAACGCGAAAATGTTAACGAACTTAACCACAATTAGCTTAAGCAAAGTATGCAAGTTAGGATAAACGTTAAGATGAAGAAAAAAAGATACGCATTGAGATACGACAGCAAACCAACCACCTGTAATAAAGCAACTCAGCACGCAAGCACGCGGTTAGTAAAACAAATGCAGCGTACCTACAAACGCTGCGCCGGTTATGCCTACCTTTTCAGCAACACCAGTCGTCTTTTCGATGTTGGTCTCGAGTGGCCTCGCTTGTGGCTCACTAGCCCAGTCTTAATCAGGCACTCGCGACCGCATGTGCTACAGCACCATGCACTCGACGTCAATGGAATACAACCCCTCAGTGCCTATCGCTTCTGCAACTACCGCTACTTCTTTGCATGCATGAGAGTTTTCTCTTGCACCTCGGCAGCTGCTTTCGTGTTCAGATCGCGCCATGCACGCTGATAACCACTTTCGATTACCATCACCGGCAATCAAGACTAGAACATGAGAGGCTCACTTTGATCATGTCATGGTAACGCATCATCGGTTTCTCCACATGCCGCTTCCCCACATACAGCAGACCATATAACAGCTGCTTCGGTATCCGCGTCGAATACATGCACCACACATGACCGAGTAACCTCTGGTGGTTCAGCACAAGTATGCAATCCACTGCATACGTTCCACTTCGGCGCAGCACCTCCGTGTTTACAACTCTGTTGCACCAACCGATGGGCAGAATCCTTCGCAAACGCTGTTGATGAAACCGCTCGAGATATCGCACATCCCACCGCTACATGGTCCAAGTTTCGCTGCCGTACAGAAGAACAGACAGCACCATGGATTTGCACACCATCAGCTTTGTGTCAATGCTAAGCTGATGGTTGTTCCACCCTCGGTACTGTAACCGCCCAAATGCCGAAGCTGCTTTCGACACTAGGATAGGAAGATCACGGCGTATCTGCTGTCATCCGAAACCACACTCCCAAGGTAGCAAAAAAGGGAGGTGGCTTCCAATACGCCATCACCAATGTTGATAAGTGGCCATAATGAAGATCGCGCACAAAGGCTGAAAGAGACAGACAGTTTTGCTTGTGTTGATGGTGAGTCCGAATTTGGCAGCTGTCGAAGCCAGAGCACTAGTCATATGCTGCAACTCATCCATGCTGTGCGCAAACAACACACAGTCGTCAGCAAATAACAACGTACGGATAGTTGTCTCCCACACTAGGGTTCTCGCACCGAAACAACAGATGTTCAGCAACCCACCATCAATACGGTGCGCCACACGAACACCGTAAGCACAAGCCGCATCAAAAGCACAGGACAACATTGCATGAAGATAGATATTAAACAGGGCAGGAGCTAACACACAGCCTTGCTTCACACCAGAGACAACTGCAAAGTCATCCGAGGTCTCTCCACTCAGCTGCACCCTCGCTCGCATACCCCTGTGCAGACATTCAATTAAACTTACAAAGTTACGCGGGCAACCAAACTTACCCAACACCAGCCACAGTGCCTCGCGGTTCACCGTATCAAATGCCTTGGTGAAATCAACAAAAAGCGAGTACAATGGCTGGTGTCGTTCTCTGAACTTCTCTTGCAACTGACGAGCCGCAAACACCATATCTATAGTGCTGCGACCCGACCGGAATCCGCATTGCTTTTCCCCCACGTTAGGTTCTACAACCTGATTGACGAGGCGGTTGAGCAGGATTCGGGCAATCACCTTGCCACCCCCCCACAACTCAGCAACTTGATGCCACGATAAATCGTGCAACATCGCTTGCTTCCCTTGCCCTTGTACAGTGGTAGCACAAGGGCATCCTTCAGCTCAGCAGGCACCTCCTCCTCAATTCACACGCGTTGCACCAAGTGGTGCAGCGCAGTCAACAACGCGGGTCCACCGTGTTTCAAAACTTCAGGCGGAATCCCGTCGGCCCCGCCACACTTGCCGTTTCGCAGCTGAGCAAGTGCCCTCTGCGTCTCATCCAGTGTCGGCGTATCCGCCAGATTCGTCTTCACATCGTGCTGCTTCAGGCCGTTCAATGTAGGCCAGTCGATCTGCGAACGGTTGTTCAAGAGACAGTCAAATTTTTTCCGCGAGACCTGCATTATGTCTGAAGTCTGTGTGTAGGTAACGCCTGAACTACCATCGATCAGTGTCCTCAGCGGCTCCAATCTCGGTCCATACAGCGCCTTCAAGGAGTCAAAGAATCCCTTGTGTTGGCGGCGTTCTGCGTAGCATTCCATCTGCTTCGCCTCCTCCGTCCACCATGCAACGGAGCTCTCGGGTGAGTCGCCGTCGAAGTTTGCGAAACTGACTACTCTTCCCCAAGTCACTGGAGTCTGCCACATGTGCAGCAAATGCTGCATTCTTCTCTGACACCAATGCGTCAATCATCACATTGTCCTCATCAAACCAATCAGGCCGTTTACAGTTTGCGCGCCCGATGGTCTCCTCGGCAGCAGCTGTCACCTGAGCGCGAATGTGGTGCCACAGGTCGCCCACTGTGGCTATACAGTTCACATCACCACACAGGCGTGCAGCCATCGCCTTCTCCAGCTCAGTACGTTTCACCACAGTACCGAGGGAGAGAATGCCAAATTTACGCCGATTCACGGCGGGAGTGCAATACATCGATTTACGAAAATATATGTACAGTTTGGTCCGCACCAACTTGTGATCAGTGCCACACTCGGCTCCACGCAATACTCGTGTCATGCGCACTTCACGAATATCACGCTGACCTACGATGACATAGTCTAGCAGGTGAGCGTGACCACTCCGTGGGTGCGTCCAAGTTGCTATATCACTCGCACTCAGTGCAAACCGAGTGTTCGTGATCGTCAGGCCGTGAGTGGCACACGGTGAGGGCAGCCTGTCACCGTTCGCATTCGCTGAACCAATGCCATGCGCACCGATAACATCTGTCCACGCTGATGCATCACGCCCAACGCGCGCGTCGAAATCACCCAGCAGAAATAGTCGGTCGCTCCTCGGCACAGACCGTATCACGGAGGATAGCTCAGTGTAGAACTGATCACGCGTGTCATCAGGATAACTCATGGTCGGACCGTACGTGCTTATAAAAGTAGCAAACTTACCTCTTCCGAGTCGTAGGCGAACAGTCATCAGTCGCGCGCTGATGCCCGTTGGTTCACCCACCAGCTGGCCATTCAGACGGTCGGATATTGCAAATCCGACCCCATGTTCACGTGGTGCTGAGGCGGCGTTCCTCACCCAGTAGAATGTGTAGCCAGCACCTGCTTCATGCAACTTATCTTGCTCAGCGAGCCGAGTTTCACTGAGCGCCGCAATATCGATGTGGTAGCGCGCCAGCTCCATCGCGACCAGTGCAGTGCGTCGCTCCGGGCGCTCGCTGAGGTTCCGGTCCAGTAGTGTGCGCACGATCCAGCACCCGACGCTGAGTGCTTTGCACGCAGGCAAGCAATTGCATTGGTGGGCAATCGCACGCGAGGTGGTCGTTGTGCTTCGGGAGTTTGCTTGAGGGACTCCGCCCGGAGCCTTTGGCTCAATAGCCTGACCCACAAGGCAGTGGGGAGCACATCCAGCTCGGGAATGTGATTGCAGAGACAGATAGGGATCTGCTTGATGGCCGTCACACGGAGCCTTTGAGGTTCTGGAACGTTTTATATATGTTTCGCGACCGTAATAGGATACACCTGCAACCATGGCCAGACGCAGGTGGGTTTTGGCGGGTTTGCACCAAATTGACTAGGGGCTGCCTGGCTTGAGGCGGGCAGTAGCAAACCATTGAACACCCGGAGGTGTCCTCCCACCGTCAGAGACAATGCGTGGCGCTCCTGGACTACTCCAGTCGAGCTGTGAGTTTGTAGTGTTTCCTTGGATTTTCATCATAGCTTGGATTTTCATCATAGCTAAAGTGCCTACTGCAATATTAGGCCTTGACTTCTTTCAGCACTATGGTATTATCGTAGATCCTAAGCGCTGTCAGATCATAGATGGCTTAACGCAACTATCACAGGCTGGTTTTAAGAGCTCCGTAATGTCTATGAGTCCGCAGCTTGTCCCGCCTCAAGCTTCTTCGATGTAGTTAGATCTGTTGCGCGAACTTGTCAGCATAACGAAGCCCGGATATCATCCTGGTGATATTAAACATGAGATCGTTCATAGGATAACGACAGCAGGCAGTCCAGTATTTCATCGTCCTCGGCGACTTGCGCCAGATAAACTTTCCGTAGCGAAGGCCGAGTTCGATCATATGTTACAATTGGGCATAATACGTCCATCCAGCAGTATGTGGGCATCGCCCCTACATATGGTCCCGAAGACTAAACCTGGAGACTGGAGACCATGTGGGGATTATAGGGGACTGAACGCCATCACCGTCCCAGACAGATACTCCATTCCGCATCTCCAGAATTTCTCATCCTCGCTGTACGGAAAGAAAGTGTTCAGCAAGATAGATTTAGTACGGGCATACCACCAAATTCCCGTTCATTCTCAAGATGTACCTAAAACTGCCGCCACTACTCCCTTTGGCTTATTTGAGTTCTTGCGAATGCCATTTGGTCTTCGTAATGCGGCTCAGACGTTTCAACGTTTTATGGATCAGATCATTCGCGAGCTGGACTTCGTTTTCGTCTACATCGACGATGTTTTAGTTGCAAGTCGAAATCATGACGAACATTTGCGTCATCTGCGACAGCTTTTCGAACGATTTGCGCATTATGGAGTAGTTATCAACGCCGCCAAGAGTCAGTTAGGAGTTGATACGGTAGACTTTCTTGGTCACCGTGTTTCCTCCGCTGGAATTGCACCCCTACCGGACAGAGTGACAGCCATCACTGAGTATCCCATACCTGATGCCATCAAAAAGTTACGCCGGTTCGTTGGCATGGTTAACTTCTACCGAAGATTCATTCCGCACTGTTCAGAGTTAGCCCAGCCACTTACCGAACTACTCAAATTAGATGCTAAAACATTCAGCTTTACGGAATCAGCTAAACACGCATTCAGCGAGCTAAAACAACAGCTAGCAACTGCCCCTCTTCTTGTGCATCTGGATCCTAAGGCCCCGTTACAGTTAACGGTGGATGCGTCAGATGCAGCTGTAGGTGGTGTGCTTCAACAAAGACAGAGAGGCGAATTGTATCCAAATGCCTTTTTCTCTAAGAAACTGCAGCCTGCCGAACGACGTTATAGCACGTTCAGCAGAGAACTCTTAGCTATTTACCTCAATGTGCGTCATTTCCGACATTATTTGGAAGGACGTACGTTCACGATATTCACCGATCATAAGCCGTTAACGTATGTACTGCGTTCTGCTTCTGATCGTCTTTCCCCACGAGAAACTAGACAATTAGATTACATTTCCCAATTTACTTCTGACATACGACATTCGTCCGGCGCGAATAACGCCGTAGCAGATGCCTTATCAAGGGCATTCCATTCCTCCATTGACTTACAAGAACTAGCCACAGCGCAGCATCAGGATAAGCAGTTTCTTCAACAACTGCAAGAAACCAATCTTCAAGTGAAAGCCATTCCGCTGCCTGGTAGTTCGGATGTGTGATCTTTTGACAGGAAAACCACGACCTGTCGTACCACCAAACTATCGGCGAATCATCTTCGATTCAATCCACGGTCTATCACTACCAGGCATCCGCGCAACTCACAAGCTTATTTCTGATCGTTTTGTGTGGCCAGCACTAAACAAAGACGTGCAGATCATGGTGAGAAACTGCCTCCCATGTCAACGTTCAAAAGTGCAACGGCATACTCAGGAACTACTTGGCAACTTCACCGTTCCCGATGCTCGTTTCAGTCACGTGCACATAGACACCGTTGGTCCACTGCCGCCGTCGAGTGGACACAAGTACCTATTGACTTGCATCGATCGCTTCACTCGTTGGCCCGTGGCAGTACCCATCGCAGACATTTCTGCAGAGACGGTAGCACATAACTTTGTGGCTCATTGGATCGCGCATTATGGTGTACCATCCACCATAACAACTGAGCGCGGTGCGCAATTCGAGTCGACGCTTTTTCGAGAATTAACCAATACTCTCGGAACCAAGCGTAGAAGAACAACTGCGTACCACCCATCATCGAACGGGTTAGTCGAACGTTTCCACCGTCATCTCAAAACAGCTTTGATGGCATGTTCCGACACTACCCGTTGGACAGAAACCTTACCGCTGGTTTTCTTAGGTCTTCGAACGACACCTAAAGCTGATTTAGGTTGCTCCACCGCGGAGCTGGTATACGGTACCACGTTAAAGCTCCCGGCTGATCTCGTTCAACCGACCGACATCGACGCTATAGATCCTTCAAACTTTGTCCATCGGCTACGTTCATCTATGCGTGAACTGCACTTTATCCCCACACGCGCACACGCCAATAAGTGTTACATACCGAAAGATCTCGAAACTTGTTCATACGTGTGGGTACGAAATGATGCAGTCCGCAAGCCATTACAACCACCGTACGATGGACCATTCGAAGTGATCGCTAGAACCGAAAAACATCATATGATCAACAAGAATGGTAAAGTCGATGCGGTTTCCGTAGATCGTCTTAAACCAGCGTACATCGAAAAACCTTGTAAACAACAATCTACTGATTCTTACTCGACAACGTGTACGCAGCAGACACCACAGCTCGTTGTAGATGACCCGCAGCTTGTAACATCTAAAGCTAAGCCACAAGGAGACATTAACACGCGGCAGACACGGTCAGGAAGGCGAGTCCATTTTCCAGACCGCTTAGTGTATCACACATCTTGACAATATCATCTTGTTCTGCTGATCACTTGCTAGTATCGCTTGCTGCCAGTCTCCTCCTGTTTGTTTTTCTCCAGATTCCGCCAGAATGCAACTGAACATCTCGCACGAGGAAGAAGCGGATTTTCCAGTCTAGATAAATCTAACATCCGTGCATTTACCATCCTGCACTGCTCCCAAATCTTTCATTGTACCTTACACACAGAATATTAGCCTGCATGCCTCCCATACCTCAGCCTCGGGTATTTCATGCGACAATGTACCAGGTAGAGGTCAGTTTTTACCGGCTATTCCCACCGGGTATTTTACTCCTGGTCGCTTGAACATCGTGCGACTAGCGCACTGGTGGGGAGGTATGTAGTGTTTCTTTCACCTTTCATGACATAACCTATCGGTCAGCTGATAATATTGCCAGCTGTATCGACTATTCTTTCAAACGCTTCAAACATCGATCAATTTTCCTTTTGAATAGCCGGCTGACTCTAGACTGCCTCGTGTATAACATCTGGGAGCTCCAAATATACATTTATGGGAATACACGTATTCAATCCCTTTTGGCATCCGAGAATGACGGGTTATTAAACCAGGAACTCCGCAACCAAAAGGCGTTACCAAAATCCAACAAGTGGGAACCCCGACAAGTTTATAACCCGCAAACCTGTTGTCTCCCATGGCTAGGTTTTACGGGAAGTGGGCCATCGACCACTTCCTAACCTCCGAAGATGATAGACTAGGATACTGGCTGGGCGCCCAATCCTGACAGAAGAACGACTCGGGTCCTCAGCCAAAGCCTTCGATTAAATGAACACTCGAAACGCAGCTGGTCTAGCACATGGTCAGTTAGCTGACTCCTGCGGATTGGTGTCCTGGATCTTAGCAGGGAGAAGGGCGAAACCCAAATAAGAACCAGCGGTCGCCACGAGGAGGCGCCCAAGACATGAGCAAATGGCACAACAGTAGCAGAAGTGGGTAGACCATCTGTCAGGATCTAGCCACCACCAGCCTCAGCGCAAAATGGGCTCTCCCGCCTACTGTTTACTAGGATCGTCACAATCATCATCATCATAATCATCATCAACAACAACAACGACAGCAGTAAATCAGCCATTTGAACTGATGCTTCGCTGCCATACAAAAATGAGGAGCTATGAAATAAAGAATAAGAAGAGGGGGAGAAGGGGGACTTACCTGAAAACCTTAATGCCCTAAGCAAACATTCAGGGTCAAGGCGCCTACACCTTGTGTAGACAACATACCCTCAAAAACAGCTGGCTATCGTGCAAAGATAAGGTGGCATCGGCGAGACAGCTTCCTTGCGGCTTTCACTGCCACGCGTCATAATCAGCCATTTCCCCGCAGATAACTCGGCATCAAACACACTTTAAACAGACAATCCGATTAGGAGACGGCAGCAGACGCGCCACTGGTGCCTACTGCGAGCCATGTCCTGTAAAGTCTCAAGCCATGCACAAGGCGAGTCACGTGGACTCCAACCCGGAAGGCGAGACGGACCAACGGCACCCAGTTTGGTCGTCAGTGACTTCATTTCCCGCTGCCAAGTCAACTTCTGTCCACCTCGAGCCTTGCGCCAACCTACATCTGGCAGACTAAACAAGGCCCACCTAAATAAGCGGTGACCAGATGTACGTAGCACGTGCCCGAGCCAACGTAACTTATTCAGTGCTATCTGTTGCCTAAGGGAGCTAGCATGATTACCACCACCTAGTACTCGCCTACGCACATCATCGCTGCGGACACGCTGGTGCCATCCGACACCAGCAATGCTTCGCAAACAACGATGATTAAAGACTTGAAGGCGCCTCAGATCTTCAGACCGAAGGGACCAAGTCTCACTACCATAGAGCAGAACGACCCTCACTGTGGCCTTGTACACACGGCCTTTCAGACGAAGGGAAACTCCCTTCTGTCTCCAAAGATGACGCAGGTTCAAGTAGGTAGCTCTGGCTTTTACAATGCGTGAGTTGACGTCAGTTTCTATGCGCCCATCATTGCTGATGCAGCTGCCAAGATAAGTGAATTGATCAACCACCTCGAGTTCCTCGTTAGCAAGCGTCAAGGGGTCATCAAGTGGCTGGTGGTCCTGCAGCAACACTTTGAAGGTGCGAAGTGCATACCAAATAATGGGACCATTCTAGACACGCTATTCAGGGTTAATAGTATCACCCCAACATCGTCGAAAAGCAAAGCAATATCGTCCGCATAATCTAGATCAACTAACCTTTCATCAGGCAGAACTTCAACGCCTACATCGTGAGATTCCGTCAGGGAACACTCCATGATAGAATCCACGACGAAATTGAACAAAAACGGGAAAATCGGACAACCCTGACGAACGCCACTTCTGGTCGGAAAACTATTCGATAGGACACCGTAGACCCTGATGCGGCCTGTAGTGTTCAAGTATACAGCATGAAGGATGTTCACATATTTCGTGGGAACACCTTTGCGCGCAAGTATTTCGAACAAGTATTTCGAACGATCGACTGAATCGAACGCACTTTTGAAATCGAGGAACACAGCTATTGTCGGTCTGCGGTATGCGTGGCGCTGCTCTAGCACCTGCCGCAAAGTGAATATATGGTCTATACAGCCACATCCTGGGCGGAAATCGGCCTGCTCTTCCGTAATGCGAGATTTCCGTTCCGCAGTGAGGCGCCGAACGATAATAGAGGCCAGTAATTTTGTCACAACTGGCGTTAGCCTAATACTCCTGTGGTTAGAACAGTTTGTGCGACTGCTTTTCTTGTATATTGCCACTATAATCGATTCGCTCCAATTAGCCGTGACACTTCTTTCCAGATACATTCGAATAAGGAGGTCAGTGCTTTGCAGAGGACCTCACCTCCATCCTTAAATAGTGCAGGTGGGAGGGAATCCCGGCCAGCGGCACGAAAAAGATTAAGGGCCGTGATCGCGATCGCCACAAGGTTAGGAGTGGTGGAGTGCGGTGGGCCGATGAAATGCAAGCGGAGGTCCCGGTGGAGGTCAAAGCTATGGAAAGCAAGTAGTGGATTTTTTTAGGCACAAGTACTCCAAGCATGCGCAAAAGTCCGCTGTGGCATCTGGAAGAGTGTCGGGACTGAAAAAGGATAATGTACAAGAAAAACACTTCAGTGCCCCCAAACTGTGTCAAAGAAACCCAAAGTAACAGGTGTGCATAAAGGATGTCTTAATGAACGAATCGGGCGAATGAACAGCTGGTTCAAAGCATCAGTGCAGTGCAAATTAGGTTGGCCGGCACCCCGATAGGTTGGAGGTGGGGACCACGTATGTTTTAAATACGTTGGGTCACAAAGTCTCAATAGGCATTCGCTGTTTCCGTTAATAAAAAAAAGGATGAACATGCGCACGCACTGAGCAACGCATGAGATGAGGGTGCAATGTAAAGTGAAAAGTCAATAACCGTGGCGGAACCAAATCAAGAACACGGTAGAGATTCATTGATGTGTCTTGGAGTACCCGCTGGGTGTACATGGATTGCGACAATCTCGATTGAGGCTACAGTTAGCTATATAACAAAACCAGGTCTTCTTGATCACTGAGACGGCTTCCGAAGTGGAGAGTTTCGGAGCAACAGTGTTGGGAGTAACTCTAAAACTCGTTACCATGGCAGATACTTGGTAAAAGGAATATGAGATAAGCGAAGGAATGGATTACTTCTGCGTCACAGAGAAAATTAAGATCAGTTGAGGTAAAAATGGTAACTGATGGACACGGAAATGAGTTGGGGAGCGACGAGTAAGGATGTAAAAGACATAAGGCCAAATTGTAAATGGGCTCACCGTCGTTGATCAGATGGAAGTTGTGTTTCTTACTCTCCTCTAAAAGTAAACGCATGAACAAGCGGACGGATTTCTCCCCTGCAAAGGAAATGGCAGAAAAGATTACGACATGTAATTGCAGTTACGCGGTGCGGAAGTAGACTATCCGCAAATGAAGGTGACAGTAAGGTGCCATGGTTCAAAAAAGTGGAAATAGGAAAGAAAAGGTGACAACGAGAACTGCATCACAGCGAACTGGCCGCATTCCATGGTGTCTCTGACGATGCGCGCTGAGAAATATGAAAGCTCAATTACCATAAATATTTCAAGCAGGAGCTTCGGGGTGTTCCGCCAAGATCAGACCTATGGCCAGATTCTAGCAAGATTTAAGTAAACCTTGATAGAGTTCAGAGTCGATATCGTCACAAACGAACAGAGGAACTTGGGATGGCGGAGTCAGTGTAAGGAGAACACCTGCGAGCCACTGAGGCACGTGTGTGTAGTCAACCGGCCAAATTCAGTAGCAGAAAATATTTCCGATGTAAGAACGTGTCGCTGAGCAGTTTTAGAACTGTACCCGCCGCATCTTGGCATTGAGAGTCAAAGTAAGACATCCAATGAACACCAGGTGCACAAACAAACTTGAGAACACGGTAACCGATAAGAACTACTCGAACAGTGATAAAAATTAATGCTTTTTGATTACATTGGTGTAGAGTTAGCATCCGCGCCAAAAGGTACTGTGGCTATAGACATGCGGTAAGAGGTTTCATCAACGAAGAACCGAATTCAGCACAGATTTGTAGATTGTTGCGTGTTTCACGAGAGGCATGAGATATGGAGCGCAATTTCTCATAGTGCTAATCAATCAGAAGCAAGACAAAGAGAGACAAGACAAGCATTAATCAGTGACGACAATATACGGAGATGAGAATCCAGTGCAGGTAAAGATTCACAAATGCAGTTATCAAGCGATCGAGTAAAAGATAAGGTGTGTCCAAGAAAATGATGGTTCGTTCTGGTTGAGGTTTAGTATATCGGCTATTCATCCCCCACTAAATTATAAAGAAAAAGACTACCCTCTTTGAAAGGGTTAATATGTTCGAGCTGGGCAATTTTGTTGCCGGCGTTGCATTGCCAAGCTAGGCAATATCCTCAGTGCGGCTATTAGGGTCTGATTCGCAGAGCCTCGTAAGCCACTGCCAAATCCAACTCAATATTGATCGGCTCCTGCTTTGAATGTCAGTCTTCGATTCGCTCAAGTGGGTCGATCAAGTGGTAGCGCCTTCGCCCTGTCGATCTGGTATTTATTGTTGTCGTCACCTGCAGAGCTTCGTAGACACCCTCTAGTTCCAAGTGTTTGTTGATTGAGTTCCGGCCCGAATGCCAGGCTTCGATGAAATCACGCGCACTGCGGTTCTTCGCTCTTCCAAGTATCTTGACGTTTCCCAGATCGAACTGATGGCCTTCGGCATCTATATGTACTGACATTTATATTCACAAGTCAGTGGAGGATGAAAATAAAGGAGTCGTCAGCTGTATGCCGTAACGGCACTCCGCTGTCGCGCAACCACCATCAGTCGCGTGTGGGCTGAGTGTACCGCGAGGACGCCCGCCCATACGCGGATTCGAACCGGTGGCCTTGACTGCAAGCCAGGAGTGTAGACTACTCGGGCCCCTGCCGAGATGAAGAGCCAAAACTACCTATATTTCTTGCTTGGGGGATAAAAACGGTTGTCATCTGCACGACGTCTAATCAACTAGAGAAAGTCCAGTGGATCACGTGGCACTCAACGGTAATGGGAATAGCCAGTATGATGCCAAAGTACAGGGGAGATCACAGAAGTTATTAGTGGGCTGTGAACAGCACCATGAACGTGTTTGCCTCCCCACCAGTGTTTGACCAAATAAAAGTTATCAGAGAAAGAGTTAAGACCGAAAATCGATTTGTATCAACCGGTCTTTAGGGAAACTGTCAAAGTTCAATGAAAAGATGAATGAAGTCAGCACGCTTGAGTTTTTGATCGGAAGTGAGTGAAACGTAACAAAACGGTTTGTAGTCCGGTACGGAGCATAAACAGCGTAAAACCATATGATAGATATACACTTGGGACAGGTCAGGTGCAGCTCAAAACGTGACATATTGACGCCAACTACGAAAAAATCGGTGGAAGAAAGCAACAGACCACAATCAGTGCACAAAAGTTGAAGGTGATCAACAGAAACGGAATTCAGTTCAGTGTAGTTAAACAACAATGATCAGAGCACTGAAGCGAAGTGGAACTAGTTGCCACGACTCTCGCTACCAGAATAACAACAACAAGAGTGAGAAAATGAAAGTGGACGTAAATAGAGTACAAAGAAAATAGGATCAAAAAGGAAGTGCGTTAAACTGATTGGGATAAAATGAAAACTAACAGCTAAGTGCAAAAAACTAAATGCAGGTACGCCACTGGTTGCGCGACTGTGCCATGCCTGATAGAGTCTGCAACCACTAATGTGAACAATTCCGGGGCTCCCGTCTACGAAGACGATATGCATCAGCGTGACCAAGTCCTTCAGTCAAATTATTCAAACTATTATGCCACATCATTGACTGAAAACCCCGAAATTTCGCCCAACTTGGTGCAACCACGGTGTATAATGCACGCCAGGCATAGGAAGGACATGACCCAGCCAAATAAGCGGTAGCACTGAAGCAAACACTCGAGTGAGACACCAGAAGGTTTTTTGCTAAAAACCAAATGGTGGACCTCAGCAATGCTCAGCTGGTGTTCTCATCAGGTGTGCGCAATACCGGTGGTCAAATAATTAATGTCTTCATTGCGAACTGGTCAGGTCTCCGGTCCATACAGTAAAACCGGCTTTACCGCCCGTCATACACCATACTCTTCCATGACAGCATGAAAGAAAGTGTGGTCAGAAGTTACCACAGCAACAATCTAAGCTCCAGAAAGGAACCAGATAGTCATTTCGTTCTACCGGGACCCATCAGTTACACACACACACAAACAACCACCCCCCGACGCCATCGGCTTAAACTACCAGGCAATGAGTGACGGAAGCGGACCGACATGATCGGTATGGGACTGCGATATAGCACGGCGCAGCCTCCTCTGTCGTAGGGAAAACCGTGGCTGTGGAGATCAAATTTGACCGTTACAAAGTTCGTCACTTGCAAGGCAACGCTTTGACACATGTCTGTGGTAGCAAGGCGTCTGGCTGAGAGCTGACTGCGGCAAATAAACTTCAGTCGCGGTGGAAAAGCATACACATATGCAATCATACTTTCTGTTAATCTTCCTTTTTCTTCGCAGGAGTCTTTGCAAACTCATTCAGTCATATACATTTCTCTTTTTCCTACTACTTTTACCGATGAAGGCCGAGACGAGGTGCAAACAGTGGCGTCTAAAGCTATCCTCTGCAAAACAACAGTGAGAGATGCCCGGGAGTGCGCTGAGACTTTAAAACATCAGCAGACAGCTCGAAGATGGTTGATGTGTACGTGAAATGGTAAACCTCAGATGATCAGTTGAATTTCACGCGTTCGCAGTAAACAGACAGAATACTGGGAGTCGGTGGGAAGAAAGGCGAGTCTACTATTCAGAGATTCGGAAGTTGCAACATATTACATGCCTAGGAAGCGCAAAGCTAGTGGAAAGACCATGGTTGAACTGATGAGAAAAAATACGCGTTCAAGGGGTGTCGTAAGGCGAGAACGAGAATTGCTTAATGCATCCTGTACATTTACTGATGAGTCGCAAGAGGGCTATGATATATATAGTTATCGGCAACCGATTCCGGGTTTTCCTGTCACTGTGGCCTCCATAGGACAGCAAAAGGACGCCGGCGCCTACAGAGGGACCATGGGTGGCTTGCGCTGCACCACCCACAGCTCCATCCACACACCTTATACCCAGTGCAAACCCGAAAGAATCAGATAGAGAGGGTTGTGGATGGGAGCTACGTTTCATTAACGGAGCCCGCCCGAACTCGCTCAACATGCACAATACCAGTACTCCTGTCTGTCTAGGTGGGGAATCATGCGTACCAGACGTACACAAGGTGGTCACTGGGTCACAACTCGTCCAAAACTAGATGGAATCACAAATTGAGTAAAGCACGATCACGAGGACCGTGCACCCCAACCCCCAGCATTGTTTCAAAGTCTCTTGGAACCAATATAGACAATGGGGAGCGTAATAGACAACTAAGCACATCAAGCGCAGCCACCCCAGGGATGTCAAACAACAGCCAGGGAACATGAAAGAAAATAAGCACGAAAAATGGACAGTAAATGTGCGACAAAATAACTGAACAGAGCACAACGATAAATGGGTATTAATTATGATCTAGCACAGGGGTGCTCTAGGCAAATGTAAGTTTATGTCAGGGGACAACAACCATTTAGAAAGGAAAGCAAAGGAAAGGCGCGCTAAATAAACAAGAAATGTGCGGACAATCAACAGAAAGGAACATATGCGAAAAACTGAATCAGTCAGATCTAGCGTACTGAGTAGCAAGTGCAGGTGTAAACCGCCATAGCCCAACAGCTAGAATGAAACACAGTAAATGCAACATCGACCTCAGCACACACACATATATATATATATATATATATATATATATATATATATATATATTCCGGTCGGCGGGAGAGCCTATGGTGCGCTGAGGCTGGTGGTGGCTAGATCCTGACAGATGGTCTACCCACTGCTGCTACTGCTGCGCCTTAGTCTCATGTCCTGGGCGCCTCCTCGTGGCGACCGCTGGGTGGGAGTTAGGTTTCGCCCTTCTCCCTGCTAAGATCCAGGACACCAATCCGCATGAGTCAGCTAACTGACCATGTGCTAGACCCGCTGCCTTTCGGGTGTTCATTTAATCGAAGGCTTTGGCTGAGGACCCGAGTCGTTCTCCTGTCAGGTTTGGGCGCCCTGGCAGTATCCTAGTCCATCCTCTCCGGAGGTTAGGAAGTGGTCGATGGCCCACTTCCCGTAAAACCTAGCCATGGGAGACAACAGGTTACGGGTGATATTCTCAATGCTCGATTGGCGTAGAGCACGAGTGCCACGCATTGTCTCTGACGGTGGGAGGACACCTCCGGGTGTTCAATGGTTTGCTACTGCCCGCCTCAAGCCAGGCAGCCCCTGGTCAAATTGGTGCAAACCCGCAAAAACCCACCTGCGTCTGGCCGTGGTCGGAGGTGCGTATCCAATTACGGTCGCAAAACATATGATAACTGTTCCAGAACCTCAAAGGCTGCGTGTGACGGCCGTCAAGCAGATCCCAATCTGTCTCTGCAATCACATTCCCGAGCTGGATCTGCTCTCCACTGCCTTGTGGGTCAGGCTATTGAGCCAAAGGCTCCGGGCGGAGTCCCTCCACCAAAACCTCCAAACCACCCACTGCCTTGTGGGTCAGGCTATTGAGCCAAAGGCTCCGGGTGGAGTCCCTCAAGCAAACCTCCAAACCACCCACTGCCTTGTGGGTCAGGCTATTGAGCCAAAGGCTCCGGGTGGAGTCCCTCAAGCAAACCTCCGAAGCACAACGACCACCTCGCGTGCGATTGCCCACCAATGCAATTGCTTGCCTGCGCGCAAAGCACTCAGCATCGGGTGCTGGAACGTGCGCACACTACTGGACCGGAAGCTCAGCGAGCGCCCGGAGCGACGCACTGCACTGGTCGCAATGGAGCTGGCGCGCTACCACATCGATATTGCGGCGCTCAGTGAAACTCGGCTCGCTGAGCAAGATACGTTGCATGAAGCAGGTGCTGGCTACACATTCTACTAAGTGAGGAACGCCGCCTTAGCACCACGTGAACATGGGGTCGGATTTGCAATATCCGACCGTCTGAATGGCCAGCTGGTGGGTGAACCAACGGGCATCAGCGCGCGACTGATGACTGTTCGCCTACGACTCGGAAGTTTGCTACTTTCATAAGCACGTACGGTCCGACCATGTGTTATCCTGATGACACCCGTGATCAGTTCTACACTGAGCTATCCTCCGTGATACGGTCTGTGAAGAAGAGCGACCGACTATTTCTGCTGGATGATTTCAACGCGCGCGTTCGGCGTGAAGCATCAACGTGGACAGATGTTATCGGTGCGCATGGCATTGGTTCAGCGAATGCGAACGGTGACAGGCTGTTCTCACCGTGTGCCACTCACGGCCTGACGATCACGAACACTCGGTTTGCACTGAGTGCGAGTGATATAGCAACTTGGACGCACCCACGGAGTGGTCACGCTCACCTGCTAGACTATGTCATCGTAGGTCAGCGTGGTATTCGTGAAGTGCGCATGACACGAGTATTGTGTGGAGCTGAGTGTGGCACTAATCACAAGTTGGTGCGGACCAAACTGTACATATATTTTCGTAAATCGATGTATTGCACTCCCGCCGTGAATCGGCGTAAATTTAACATTCTCTCCCTCGGTACAATGGCGAAACGTACTGAGCTGGAGAAGGCGATGGCTGCACGCCTGTGTGGTGATGTGAACTGTATAGCCACAGTGGGCGACCTGTGGCACCACATTCGCGACCAGGTGACAGCTGCTGCGGAGGAGACCATCAGGCGCGCAAACTGTAAACGGCCTGATTGGTTTGATGAGAACAATGTGATGATTGACGCATTGGTGTCAGAGAAGAATGCGGCATTTGCTGCACATGTGGCAGACCCCAGTGACTTGGGGAAGAGTAGTCAGTTTCGCAAACTTCGACGGCGACTTACCCGAGAGCTCCGTTGCATGGTGGACGGAGAAGGCGAAGCAGATGGAATGCTACGCCGAACGCCGCCAACACAAGGGATTCTTTGACTCCTTGAAGGCGGTGTATGGACCGAGATTAGAGCCGCTGAGGACACTGATCGATGGTAGTTCAGGCGTTACCTGCACCCAGACTGCAGACATCATGCAGGTCTGGCGGAAACACTTTGACTGTCTCTTGAACAACCGTTCAGAGATCGACTGGCCTACATTGAATGGCCTGAAGCATCACGATGTGAAGGCGGATCTGGCGGATACGCCTAGACTGGATGAGACGCAGAGGGCACTTGCTCAGCTGCGAAACGGCAAATGTGCCGGAGGTGACGGGATCCCACCTGAAGTATTGAAACACGGTGGACCCGCGTTGTTGACTGCGCTGCACCACTTGGTGCAACGCGTGTGGATTGAGGAGGAGGTGCCTGCTGAGCTGAAGGATGCCCTTGTGCTACCACTGTAAAAGGGCAAAGGGAGCAAGCAATGTTGCACGAATTATCGTGGCATCAACTTGCTGAGTTGTGTGGGCAAGGTGATTGCCCGAATCCGGCTCAATCGCCTCGTAAGTCAGATTGTAGAACCAAACGTGGCGGAAGAGCAATGTGGATTCCATTCGGGTCGCAGCACTATAGATATGGTGCTTGCGGCTCGTCAGTTGCAAGAGAAGTGCAAAGAACGACAGCAGCCATTGTACTCGCTTTTTGTTGATTTCACCAAGGCATTTGATACGGTGAACCGCGAGGCACTGTGGCTGGTGTTGGGTAAGTTTGGTTGCCCGCGTAACTTTGTAAGTTTAATTGAATGTCTGCACAGGGGTATGCGAGCGAGGGTGCAGCTGAGTGGAGAGACCTCGGATGACTTTGCAGTTGTCTCTGGTGTGAAGTAAGGCTGTACATTAGCTCCTGCCCTGTTTAATATCTATCTTCATGCAATGTTGTCTTGTGCTTTTGATGCGGCTTGTGCTTACGGTGTTCGTGTGGAGCACCGTATTGATGGTGGGTTGCTGAACATCCGTCGTTTCGGTGCGAGAACTTTGGTCTGTGAGACAACTATCCGTATGTTGCTGTTTGCTGACGACTGTGCGTTGTTTTCTCACAGCGCGGATGAGTTGCAGCACATGACTAGTGCTCTGGCTTCGACAGCGGCCAAATTCGTGCTCACCATCAACACAAGCAAAACTGTCTGTCTCTTTCAGCCTTCACCGGAGGTGCAATCTTCAATATTGCCGCAAATCAGCATTAGTGCTGAAGTGTTGGAAACCACCTCCCGCTTCTGCTACCTTAGGAGTGTGATGTCGACTGATCAGCAGCTACACGTTGAGTTGCGTAATCGCGTGTCGAAGGCGGCAGCGGCATTCGGGAAGCTTGAGTACCGAGTGTGGAACAACCATCAGCTTAGCATTGGCACGAAGCTGATGGTGTACAAATCCATGGTACTGTCCGTTCTTCTATACAGCAGTGAAACGTGGACGATGTACCGGCGGGATGTGCGATATCTCGAGCGGTTCCATCAGCAGTGTCTGCGACGAATTTTGCGGATCGGCTGGGGCGCCAGAGTTGCAGACACGGAAGTGTTGCGCCGAAGTGGGATGTATGCAGTGGACTGCATACTTTTATTGAGACACCTGAGATGGCTCGGTCATGCGAGCCGTATGGATTCGACGCGGATACCGAAACAACTCTTATACGGTCAGCTGAGTATTGGGAAGCGGCACGTAGGGAAACCAAAGTTACGTTACCAGGACATGATTAAAGGGAGCCTCACACGTTCTAATCTTGATTGCAGATCATGGGAATCGAAGGCGGTTGATCGGCGTGCATGGCGCGATCTAATCACGAAGGCAGTTGCTGAAGTGCGGGAAAAATCCCTCATGCATGCAGAGAAGAAGCGGCAGTTGCGGAAGCGGCAAGCACCGATGAATTGTACTCCATCGACATCGAGCGCATGGTGCTGTAGAACATGCGGTCACGAGTGCCTGAGTCAGGCAGGCCTAGTGAGCCATGAGAGAGGTCACTCGGGACCACTGCCGAAGCGACGACGGGTCCCGCAGTGAACGTAGGCAGCACCGGCGCAGCGTTTGTAGGCACGCTGAATTCGATTTACTAACCGCATGGTTGCATGCTAAGTCTCTTTATTTCAGGTGGTGGGTTTTCGGTTCTATCCTAATGCTTTTCTTTCTCATATAAATGTCTAGTGGGCCATGCGCTGTGCCATTTGGAGCCACTACGGAAGCGACGACGGGTCCTACAGAGAATTACGGCGAGCCGGCGCAGCGTTTGTAGGCACGCTGAATTCGATTTACTAACCGCGTGCTTGCATGCTAAGTCTCTCTATTTCAGGTGGTGGGTTTACATTCGTTACTTTAATGCTTTTCTTTCTCATATAAATATCTCCCTATACTCTATTCCATTAACTTGCACACATCGCTTCAGCCAATTGTATTCGATTTCCATAACATTTTTGTGTTCGTGGCATTCCATGAACTATACTTTCTGACCTCGTGCACTTAGCTAGGAGTTGTTTGTAAACAACTTATTACGTATGCTATTTAATTAAGGTTTATGTCACCGTCTCCTTATGCATTAATCGAGTTTTTCTCTTTTTCTTTCTCTCTCTCTCTCAAGTGATTGGCTGTTGTTTGATATCCCCGGTGTGACTGCGCTTGATGTACATGTTGACAAGGTGCCTACCTGTCTATTACCCACTACATCGTTCATACTGGCTCCAGGAGACAGTTGGTCGTTGCTGGAGGGGACTGGGTGCACGGTACTTGTGGCCGTGCTAGGCTCGAAGAGTGGTTCCATGCACTCAGTGTGGAGCGGACTACGGTCCAGCCACCGCCTTGTGTGCGCTTGATTTCCCACATACAGTGTGCTTGTGTTTGCCTGTGAAGGAGTGTGGGCCGGCTCCGTTGATGAAACGTGGTTCCCATCCGCATGCCTCCCGGTCTTGCTCAGTTGTTGTGGAGTTCTCCGAGCTGGGCAACTCCACAACAACTGAGCAAGCCTCCCGAGCTACCAATATTCCAATTCATTTCGCCTCCCGGTCTTATTCCTTCGGGTTTACACTGGATATGGGGTGTGTGGTTGGAGCTGTGGGTGGTGCAGCGCAAGCCATCCATGGTCCCTCTGTAGGCGCAGGCGTCCTGTGGCTTGCCACAGTGACAGGCAAATCCGAAACCGGATGCCGCCAACCATATATTCCGGTCGAGCGGAATACGTGTGAGCGTCCTGAGTGACTCACTGCCCTGGACGCGATGGGAATGGTGCGTCACAACATCGATATTGCAGCGCTCAGTGAAACTCGGCGCGCTGACCAAGGTGAATTGCACGAAGCAGGTGCTGCCTATACGTTTGACTGGGTGGGCAACGCCACCTCGGCACTACGTGAACAAGGGGTCATCATCATTACACGTTAGCTGGAGGTGGAAAACACCTCAGCTATTGTGCCGCAATACAAAAGACAAGAAAAGGAAAAACAAACAGTGACACGCTCGCTAAATCCCCAGTAACGGATGGACATCGTTCCGGAGAGCTAACAGCTGTCTGCCCTAAAAGAGTCATATTGTGCCTAACAAGTGAGATCGTGATTGGAGGCCGATGCTAAGCAGGAGGGGGATGAACGAAGGAACTCACAACACAACGCCACTGCGGCCGGCTCCAAGCCATATCGGCGAGTGTGTCCAACCAAACGTGTTCACCGTCCTTAGAACCCCAACCACGCAGTCGGAATGCACCAACCGACGCCAACTTCGAAGTGAGGGTTTTCATTTCTCTCGACCAAGTCATCACTTGGCTTCCCCTCCTCCTCTTCCAAACGCACCCACAACGCGCAAACAATGCACGTCGCGGGAGTCGGTGTGCTGGCATGCGCAACACGTGGCCCAGCCATCGGAGCCTGGTGCGTGATAACATGGTGCTGAGCGGTTCACTCGCTCTTCCTGCACCAAATACGCGACGCCGAACACGCTCATTGCTCACGCTGTACTCCCACAAGACATGAGCTAAGCTGCGAAGGTAGCGATGATCGAATATGACGAGCCTCGTTATGTCTGTCGACCTGATGGGCCAGGTTTCACAGCCATATAGGAGAGTTGGACGGACGGCTGCGTTGTAAACTCTGCCCTTCAGGGCGAGCGTAATGTCGTGTCTGCGCCACAGGTGGAGGAGATAGGCAAAAGCACCTCGAGCTTTTGCTATAAGTTCGTAACCTCATCTTCAATCCCACTGGTGCTAATATAGCTGCCCAGGTACTTGAATTCCTGAACGACTTCTAGCAGATTACCAACAAGCGTTAGCGCAGGGTTGGGTCCCTGCCAACCTTGGAGAAGTACTTTGCATTTCGATGGAGCAAAGCATAGCCCAAAACGATTGACAGCCAGTGCTAATCGGTCCAGTGCTGTTTGGCATGTTTAAAAGATGTCACAGATTAGGGCAATATCGTCCGCATACTTCAAGTCAAGAAGTCGCTCACCAGGAAGTAGCTCCACACCTTCTAGGTCGTGTCCAGCGAACGCTGTTTCCATCACTTCATCAATAGCGAAGTTGAAGAGGAAAGGTGACAGCGGGCATCCTTGTCTCACACCGCTGGTGATACTGAAGGGTGGTGACAGTTTGCCATAAACCCTCACCCTGCCCGAACTATGCGCGCACAGCGCTTTGATAATGTTTACATATTTATCAGGCACATCTTTCCTCAGCAGACAGTCCCAAAGGGAACATCGATCGACTGAGTCGAAGGCACCTTTTATGTCAAGAAACACAACGGTGGGTCGCCAATAATCATGGCGGTGCTCCAACACTTGACGCAAGGTGAAGATGTGGTCGATGCAGCCACGACCTCGACGAAATTCAACTTGCTCTTCACGAATCTGGCTTTCACAAGTGCCAGTCAGTCTGTGGAGAATGACAGAGACAAGCAATTTAGAGGCAATCGAAATCAGACTGATCCCTCTATGATTGCCGCATTCCAAACGGGAGTTTCCCTTGAAAATTGGGACAAAAACGGAGCGGTTCCAGTCTGTCGGGACTGTCTCCTGCTTCCAAAGTTTTACTAGCAACTCGTGTAAATCATCTACTAGAGCAGGTCCCCCGAATTTGAAGAGGGTTGGGGGAATTCTATCTGCCCCTGCGGCCTTATGCAATTTCAACAGCCTGATCTCACGTTCGACTTCTGCGCGTGAGGGCGGATCCAAGGAGACGGCCCAGGGAGAAGGGCGCTCAATGCCTGAAGAAGAAAGCGATAACTCAGGTTGGTTAAATTGCCTTGCAAAGTGTTCAGCCCAACGCTCCAAGCGTTTTGACAGGCTGTAGATCAGCTGCCCACTCTCGTCGCGTATGGTCTTGCTAACACCAGCTTTCCTGCTACCTGTTTCCCGTATCAGACGGAATAACTTACGATGATTACCAACGGCAGCGGCGGTTTCCATCTCAGAGGCACGATGAGACCACCAGGTTTCGCGGTCTCTCTTCAGGCTAGCACGTAGTTTTGCCCTGAGATTTTTGCGAGCCTCATTGTATTCGCTTCCAGTCGGAATACGTCGGCGAGCATCCATAAGTTCCAGAGACTATGTAGAGACCCAAGGTCAGGTTTGGCAATTTGCTTTGCCACATGAAGACATGCCTGCTAACAGTAACGCTTGAAGAATATGCGACCAGTGATCTTCAACGGTGTTTAGTGGGCGCTTACTCAGCTCAGATGTCAGCGCACTTTGGTATACATTCAGAACATCTGGCTTCGCCAGCTGGATGGTGTCAATCCGTTCACATCGACGTTGCGGACGTCCACCGAAACGCACCAGGAGGTCGGCACAGACAAGTGCGTGGTCAGAGTCCACGCTCGTGCTCCAAATCGAGCGACAGTTTTGGACACAGCCTCTCCAGCGGTAACTGATCGCGATATGATCGATTTGCGTCCATGGCTGGCCTGAGGCTGGTGACCGCCAAGTCACGCTTCTGCGGGTGCTGTGTCGAAAGTTAGTGCTCGCGAGAAAGAGACGAGCATCTTCACACAGCTGTAGCAATCGCTGACCATTATCATTACGGGAGCCTACACTATGTTGGCCGCCCAGATGAAGCTCATCAGAGGACAATTTTCCGACTTAGCCGTTTAGACCGCCAGCCAACACCACAGTATCCGTGCTTCTTCTGTAACGAAGGGGCTCGTGAAGTTGCTGACAGAAATCATCTTTTACCGAATCAGTGCTACAGTTTGTAGGGGCGTAGGCAGCAATGACAAACAGGCACCGTTTGTCCCCGCGCGACTTCGTAGCAAGGAACGAACCAGCTAATCTAACGGCGCACATAATACTGTTTACTGGGATCCAATCAATCGATGCAGCTTCAGCCCGGGGACTCAAAACAATGCCGACGCCAGCTTGACCGGCATTTGAAGCTGCATCATCGTCAGACAGGCGCAATGAGAATGTGCCGCCAGTGTCGCACGTGGGGGATCTCAGTGTAAGCACGGAGCTCAAACCTTGCAGGCGGGTTTCTGATAAACAGCAAATATCGATCGATAGGGTCTCTAGTGTGCGGGCAAGTGCTGCCTGTTGGCCAATCTGCAGCAAAGTGCGCACGTTGTGGCATGCCAGTCTTAGCGAGACACGAGGACACCAAAGGGAAACGGATGAACTGACGTTGTCCGCTTGGTTGAACATGGACTTGTCGACTGGATTAGAGCGAGGCCCTGCGATTGTGTGTGATTTGAAATTAGAAGACAAGCGACTGTTGGAGTAAGCTGGGGGAGGGCCAAGAATTGGGGGACTGAAAATGGGGGGATATAAGTAAAGTTGGAGCTGGACGATAAGGATGAAAAAGCGCAAGAAGGGGTATAAGAAGACGGAAAGGCCTGAGCAGTAGCATCCATACCCCTATCCACTCTGCTCGATGCAGCAGATAGAGCGCCGTTGATTATCCTCTGCGATGGCCAGAGCATCAAGAAATTGTTGTAGAAAAGGTTCATTGTATTGCGTGGGCAGAATACTGTCAGGTTGCCCAGGCCTAGACAGGAGAACGATTAGGGTTCTCAACCAAAGCCTTTGGTTCAAAAACCTGTCCGCAAGGCAGCGGGTTTTGGCACTGGACTACAGAGCCCGTTTTATGAAATGAGGAGCCACCCCCATTCCAACCTCCAACCTGGAGGACCAGGAGGCTGAGTTTGTCTGGCCTCTAACCATTGACCAATCTGGTATGAGTGGCTCTGAAGGTGCAAAAAAAGCACCACCCAGCATAGCTCAATGGATCTCTGAGGCACGCAAACCATCGCACCACGGTAAGGTCCAGCCTCATTGCGATGGTCGGATTTGCACTATCCGATCAACTAAATAGCCTGCTGGTGGGTGAGCCTATTAACGTCAGAGCGCGACTGATGACTGTCCACCTATAACTCGGAAGAGGTAGGTTTGCCACTTTTATAAACACATACGGTCTTGAAGACACGCGTGATCAATTCTACACTCAGTTATCCTCCGTGATACGGTCTGTGCCGAGGAGCGACCGACTATTTCTGCTGGATGATTTCAACGCGCACGTTGGGCGTGATGCATCGGTGTGGACAGATGTCATCGGTCCGCATGGCATTGGTTCAGCGAATGCGAACGGCGACAGGATGCTCACAGTGTGTCTTACTCATGGCCTGACGATCATGAACACTCGGTTTGCACTGAGTGCGAGTGATACAGCAACTTGGACACACTCACGTAGTGGTCACGTTCACCTGCTAAACTGTCATCGTACGTCAGGGTGACATGCGTCAAGTGCGCATGACAAGTGTATTGCGTGGAGCTGAGTGTGACACTGATCACAAATTGGTGCGAACCAAACTATACATATATTTTCGTAAATCTATGTATTGCACACCTACCGTGAACCGGCGTAGATTTAACATTCTCTCCCTCAGTACTGTGGCGAAAGGTATTGAGCTGGAGATGGCGATGACTGCACGCCTGTGCATAGTCACAGTGGGTCACCTGTTGCACCACATTCGCGATCAGGCGACAGCTTCTACCGTGGAGACGATCGGGAGCGTAAACTGTAAGCGACCTGACTTGTTTGATGAGAAAAATGTGACGATTGGCGCATTGGTGTCTGAGAAGAATGCAGTATTTGCTGTACATGTGGCAGACCCCAGTGACCTGGGGAAGAAGAGTCCGTTTCGCGAACTTAGATGGCGACTCACGCGAGAGCTCCATTGCATCAAATATGCATGGTGGACGGAGAAGGCGAAGCAGATGGAATGCTACGCCGAACGCCGCCAACACAAGGAATTCTTTGGCACACTGAAGGCGGTGTGTGGACCCAGCTTCCAGCCATTGAGGACGCTAATCAATGCTACGTCAGGCGCCGCTTGCAGACATAATGCAGATCTGGCGAAGACACTTTGATTGTCTCTTGAACAAGCGTTCAGAGATCGACTGGACTGTGTTGCATGAGCTGCAACAACACGAGATGAAGACGTGTCTTACTGACACACCGACACTGGATGAGATGTAGAGAGCACTTGCTCGGCTGCGAAACGGCAAATATGTCGGTGCCGACGGGATTCCGCCTGAAGTATTGAAACACGGCGGGTCCGCGTGGGTGGATGCGCTGCACCACTTGGTGCAACGCGTGTGGATTATGGAAGAGGTGTCTCCTGGGCTGATGAACGCCCTTGTGCTACCACTGTACAAGGGCAAAGGGAGCAAGCAATGTTGCACGAATTAAGGTGGCATCAACTTGCTGAGTTGTGTGGGGGCAAGGTGATTGCCCGAATCCTGCTCAACCGTCTCGTCAGTCAGGTTGTGGAACCAAACGTGGGGGAAAAGCAATGCGGATTCCGTTCGGGTCGCAGCACCACCGATATGATGTTTGCGGCTTGTCAGTCGCAGAAGTGCAGAGAGCGACATCAACTCGCCTTTTATTGATTTCATCAAGGCATTTGATACGGTGAACCGCGAGGCATTGTGGCTGGTGTTGGGTAAGTTTGGCTACGTGAGTAGGATTTGTAAGCTTAATTGATTGTCTGCACAGCGGTATGCGGGCGAGGGTGCAGCTGATTGGACAGATCTCGGACAACATTGCAGTTGTCTCTGGTGTGAAGTAAGGCTGTACATTAGCTCCTGCCCTGTTTAATATTTCTCTTCATGGCAATATGTCGTGTGTGTTTGATGCGGCTTGTGCTTACGGTGTTCGTGTGGAGCGCCTCATTGATGACAGGTTGTTGAACATCCGTCGTTCCGGTGCGAGAACCAGTCTGTGAGACAAGTATCCGTAGGTTGCTTTTCGCTGACGACTGTGCATTGTTTGCACACAGCGCGAATGAGTTGCAGCATATGACTAGTGCTCTGGCTTCAACAGCGGCCAACTTCGGACTCACCGTGAACACAAGCAAAACTGTCTGTCACTTTCAGACATTACGGGAGAGGCAATATGCAATATTGCCGAAAATCAGCATTAGTGACGAAGTACTGGAAACCACCTCCCGCTTCTTCTACCTTGGGAGGGTGGTTGTGACTGACCAGGAAATACACACTGAGCTGCGCATCTGCGTCTCTAAGGCAGCGGCGGCATTCGAGAAGCTAGAGCACCGAGTGTGGAACAACCATCAGCTTACTATCGGCACGAAGCTGATGGTGTACCAATCCATGGTACAGTTCGTTCTTCTATACGGCAGTGAAATGTGGACGATGTATCGGCGGGATGTGCGATATCTCGAGTGGTTCCATCAGCAGTGTTTGCGACGGATTTTGCGCATCGGTTGGGGCGACAGAGTTGTTGACACGGAAGTGTTGCGACAAAGTGGAATGTATGCAGTGGACTGCATACTTTTTCTGAGCCACCAGGGGTGGCAGAGATCACGAAGAGAGCAGGCTTTTCGATTCAACGTCTACTAACTTTACAAGAAACATGGAGCCCCATCGCACAAAGACGACTATTGATCGGAATCCAATCAATCAGAGCAATCTCGGCTCTGGTACTGAGGGCGGTTCCAACACCAGCTTGCCCAGATGCAGCAGACTCGGCGTCACCAGCGAGGCGGAGATGGAAGTGGGTGCGTGGGTGGAGCGGTGAAGCCAGGTGGTAGGCTAAGTTAGAGTTCTGGAGTCACGTTTCATTCAAGCAGCAGATATCAATTCCAAGGGTCTCTAGCGTGCGTGAAGATCCAGCTTGCTGACCGATCTGAAGCAATGTGCGTACGCTGAAGGCTGCAAGTTTGAACTGCGTTCCGGTTTGTAGGAGCGAAGATGGGAGACTTTGGGACTGACAGCTCTCTGCTGAGCACTGTGTGGTTGAGTTCGCAGATGTCAAGGGAACAAACTCATCGGTGTAGGTGGGGTCGATCGCCATAGAGTAATCAGGTAAAAATGGGTGTAATTGGTACAAAAGGCTAGGTAAAATGGTGGCGTGTGCTTGTGAAGGTGGCATATTAACATGAGTGAATAGCACCGTATCAGCAAGAGAACGTGTGAATGGTTGTAATCCATGGTTCGTCAGTAGGCGAGATACTACCCGGTTGCCTAGGCCGAGGTACTAAAGCCGGACAGAGCTTCAGGAGCAGTTCTCATGAACAAGAGTCATAAAGTACAAAAAATGCTAAATATTCTAAGTGCCGAAGGCAAATTGCAACGTACCGACCGGATAGAAAGCCTGATAGAGGCCCATATAACCCGATAGCTTGAAACACTTCTTTTACATCGTTTAATTGACGAAACCACATACAAGAACTTGAAGCCGAGTGGTTCACCAACACTACAGCTGCACGGGTTACCAAAAAACTCAAAATCAGGGCATGCTACTAAGACACATTTTGTCGATGGTAAATTTTTCGCAGCACAACTTGGCTCGCTGGTTAGTTCGGATCCTTGCGCCGTTGAGGCAGCAGTTGACTTTGCACAGCATTAAAGACTGTTCCGAAATAATCGAAGACCTAGACCAAATCAGCCTAGCCGAGAAGGTTATGTGCTCAGTGGATGTCCAGTCGTTATTTACTACTATCCCTTCGCTAGAGACAGTTGAATACATTTGCCACCTGATAGAAGAGGAGAATTTCCGTCTACCAATTCCGGCAGACCAGTTGTGATAGTCTTTGTTACTTTGCACGGCGAATATCGCCTTCTGATTTCAGCACACCTCATATCGCCGAACTGATGGAGTGGCTATGGCAAGTCCGTCGGGTCCAGTACTGGCTTATTTTTTCTTGTTGATGTTTGAAAAGAAAGTGGAGAGATTTCCCAACTGCCGTATTACAAACGAGATGTAGATGATATTCTTGTTTTTGGATCCACGAGGATACAAACCGAACGATTAGTAGACTAGCTTAATAGTGTTCACGCCAATCTGTAGGTGATTTTGAATTCGAATCGAATGAGCATCTCCCATATCTTGACATTCTCATGAGTCGCAGGGATAATGGGCTCTTTAAGCAATCTGTATACAGGAAGCCAACAAGGTCCGGCCAATAAGTACACCTCACCAGCTTCTCACCGATGGCACACAAGCGCGTGCTGATGAAAAAAGTGTTCACTCGGGACAGAAGTATCTGCTCCGACTGTCTGACTGAGGAGATTGAGCTGATCACTAAGATGCTGTTAGAGAATGCCTACCCAAAGTGATGAACAGACAAACATAGCCAGGTTAGACGGCCTAAAGAAATGGTGTTGAGAGCCCCAAATAGAAATGTATACATGAAGCTACCATTCAAGGGTGACATCGCAGCAAGAAGGACAATTAAGCGCAGAGTCTCGGTCATTCAGCGTTCCTACTGCGGTGCGGAGGCGGTAATTATCAACAGGACTCGAAAGTTGCCGTTACCTTCATTAAAGGACAATGAACCCGTCGGCGCCAAATCATACTGTGTTTACCAATTTGTGTGTGACTGCGGTATCAATTACATCGGCAGAACCGAACGGGCTTTGGATTCCAGAGTGAAGCGAAGTTACTTAATCCCCCTAAGACGATACGTGCTCGCGTAAACCGCCGGCGTCCTCCATAGGCAGGCACATTTTGGCGACTCGTCACCGGAGTAACCCCTTATCCGCGGTCCGGATCTTGTTGCGTCATAAAAATTCATGCATGTTTCGATTTGCCGAGGCCGTGGCGATAAGCAGAATTAGACCAGCTTTATGTATCCAAAAGCAATTAGTAGGCAACGTGCGGTTGCCGTGGTCCTGACACCAACAACAATGACCACAACCATGAATTGGATTGGCTTGATTGTACCCTATGAGACTTAGAAAAAGAGTTCCCAGTTATTGTATTGGCACTGACGAGACAATACGAAATACCAGTATTCTTCTCACTTCGTTGTTCAAACTACTAAAGGGAACTAATTGTTTTAAATACCAAGAAACGCAAGGGGATTGGGGAACATGTCAGCGCCTAGAGAGCGAAAAGCTCCGCCTGTCTAATGCACTGTGACTCGGCAGAAATACCAACGGCCGGGATGGAAACATAAACGGAGAGTGGGCAACATTACGACCAAGGACGGAGAAGAGGAAGAGCACATAATGTGAAACCCAAATGTCTAGTGAAAATATTCGGAATCAGGCTAAGTAAATCTAGTCAAAACTATGCGGGCGCAGATGGTTTGCAACGTTGTGAAGGTAAGGTGACATCCTCCTTGTACGTTCACAATTTAGAGTAATGCACATGACCCAGAAATAACTCCCCAACATGTGCACTTTAAAAGGGTAGTTGAAACAAGATACGACGGCAAACATGTAGATGGTAGCTGATGTTAACCATTAGTTAACTCACTTTACTTTACTGCGGCTAGCTCCTGCGACAGGATGAGCCGGTTCCATGAATGTCGCGGATTGCAGTTGCTCAAGCGCAGCGATCAGCAGCAAGCTCCACGCAGATACTTATCGAATGATTTCTCCAGTGACGCGCACTATGCATAAACTGGAGTCCCAGATGATCAACATACGCCTTAACTGCAGCGAGCCACGTTTTCAATTGTCCACCACAGCGACGACACCAACCCTCGCAAGGCGAGGGTGAAACCACGGCCCTAGAGAAGTCAGTGTTTGGTCGGCGCAGAACGTGAGCGAACCACTGAAGTCTGCAGCGCTGAGACTGTAACAACGAACTTCCTCATAGGGGATACGCTCATGCCACTGCGTTCTCAAGTTAAGCCTTAGATACCAATGGTCGAAGATTTTCAGTTACCGGGTGTCTTCGGATCGCAGAGGCTGTTTCGCAACCGTATAATAAAATGGCACGTTCTCAGACTACTTTCCATCTTATGCCACAGTGTTTCTTAGTTGTAAGAAAGCTGTTCTGGCGCTGTCAATAAGAATGAGGATTTCGGATGTAGCCTGACCATTTGGGAGAATAGTGCTTGAATTCCAAAACAGATCCGATGGGTTGTCCATGTAACGAGAGCGACGGGGCGGACTGGATGAGAAGTACTTCGTCTTGCTGAGGTTATTTTCGAGGGCGATCATAGAGGCTGATTGGTCAACCCGATTTAGCAGTGACTGTAGTGATATAGGATCTTCTGCAAGGATAGCGATGTCTTTAGCAAATTCTAGGTCTGACTGCCAGAAGTCAGGGCTAACTTGAACACCAGGATAGCCCTCAAGGGCATGATGCATGACCCATTAGACTACGAAGTTGAATAGCACTAGAGAAAGTGAGCAACCCTGCCGGACTCCAGTATTGATTATCTTGGGAACCATGCCTTCTAATGCCTCGAATCGGGTAGTGGACAACGCGGGCTTTAGAATGGCGTAAGCGGTACGCCGGTACGCAGTACCGACGCTTTGCTGTCGCGCAACCACCACCGGTCGCACGAAGACTAAGGATAGTGCGACGGTCGTCTTGCCCCTACGCAGGCTCGAACCCGCGCCGTCAGATTAGAGGACAAGCTCGTTACCTTTAGGTTACGAAGATGGAGTGGACTAATGGCATCAAGGAAGCTGCTGGCAATCAGACATCGTAAACCTTACACCACCCCACTTCCGGTACACAAAATGATGCCGTCTTTAGTGACCACGCGCACTTAGTCATCATCATCGACATTATACACGTTAGCTAGAGGTGGGAAACACCTCAGCTACTTGGCCGCAATACACAAAAGAAAAAAGGGAATAAAATGCAACAGGCGCAAGCCAGCTGAGGTACCGGTAACGGATGGGTATCGTTCTGGTAAGCTAAGCCGGCTAATATGCAGCAAAAAACTTTGCTATGTAAAATTATATAAGGCTAAGTAGTAAGAGCGTGGTTGGAAGGGGTGGCAAAGAGAGATGGGGTGGGACAAAGGAACGCAAAACACGAACGCCACTGAGGTCGGCTCCTAGCCATATCAGCAAGTGTGTCCAACCAAACATGTTCTTCGTCTCCCGGACCCCAACCAGGGAGTCGAGACGCTGCAACCGAGGCCAGCTTCGAAGTGAGGGCTTTCATTCCACTCGACCAAGTCATCTCTTGACCACCCCTCCTCTTCTTCCATCTACAACCCCCGATGCACAAAAAACGCACGTCGCGGGAGTCGATGGGCTGGCATGCGTAACACGTGGCTGAGCCACCAGAGCCTGGTGCGTGAAATAACGGTGCAGAGTGGTTCAGTTCCTTTTCCTGTGCCGTAAACAAGGCGTCGAACAGGCTCGTTGCGCACCCGGTGTTCCCACCAGATGTGAGCAACGCACACTTAGTACATAACAGACTACCACTCGGCTGCACGCGTCACCGTTGCAGATGTAGTGGTCCTGCAACTCAATACCAGAGCTGAGAGCGAAGACTCGTATTCATAAAAACTGGAGCAAATAAATCATCCGAAAGAGAGATCCGGACAAGTAACTGGATCAAATGATCGCCAACAAACGTCAGCGTAATACGCCGACACCTAGTACCGACACATCGCTACCACGCGGCCACCACCGGTCGTACGAGGGCCGAGTGTACCGCAAGGTCGATCGCCCCTACGCGGAATTGAACCAGAGTACAAGGCAGGTGTGTAATTCTTTCGGCTACAGACCAGGAAAGCACGAAGTGCTGATGTGAGGGGCAGAACTGATTTCAAGCGGGTGAGGAAAGCATAAGAGGTGACTGTTAAAAATATTAGTAACAAAATAGTACTTACGAGGTAAATTTTTGGGAAATCGGAATTCGTACTTGAACTTCTCAATACGCGAAATGCTTGTTTTAGTTGCAGTCGTGAAATATTCAATCATTTCTCGACTGAATAAATCAGCGGAAGCAAAACCTGTAATCAAATACTCCATAACTTTGGAAGCCCTTTCGACCTGAAAATTCGAAGAAAAATACGAGTTTGAGGTGAACAGCAAGAGGAACCGAAGTGGGAGAGAGCCAAATCGAAAGCGCTCAACAAGTGGATGACCAGAAGCCTGTGTGGCACTGGGGTGATTGGCAATAATGAAACAGAAACATGGGAGTAATTATGTAGTATCTAATGAGTAGCAAGTTGTAAACCAAGCGGATTGACTAGCTAAAACAGAGGACTGTACTATTTTCATGTGAATTTAATATCAGTTTCGATGGCGAAAGAAAAAACAAGCACTGTAGACGAAAGTTGGTTGAGAACGGGAGGAAGAACAATGGATTACATCGCCACAGCCGTCAAGTCAAAACACTCGAGGGTCGCCTTTAGATCAACCAAAAAAGCATCAGCAATATGCCAGTGTGCTGTACGGACGCTTCGCTGCCATTCAATCATCAGCAATCGCGCGCGCGGGTTACGGATACTGCGAAGCCGCACAAATCTATGCAGCTTCAAGCCAGCGATCTTTAGATTACAAGGTATACATCATGATTATGATAAACAGCAGTACATTGGCCACCTGAACTGACACCACTGCTAAGCAACCATAAAGATCCACGGAACGAAGAACAATAAGAGGGAGAAAAAAGGGACTTACCGGAAAATTTTAGTGCCTTAAACAAACATTCAGGGTCAAGGCGCCTACACTTTGTCAATAGCATATTGTGAATCAGTGCATACGCGCGGTCTCTGGTTGTTTCACGGATAACCGGTTTTTGGGACCAGTGGTGCGGATCAGCTGGAAGAACTTGTGGCAATTGCCTACTGCTCCTGCCTCCCATTTCCTGAGCCCGACTGGTCCACTAGGCCTCTTTGTCAGCGCGCAGTCTCCACTTCATTTCGCGCCTAATAGTCCTTCTGGTAACATTCTGCTCAGAGTCAGCCAGTAGTTTTCTTCTGAATTCCAACAGGTTCACCGACCTCTCGGATATCTAGTGACTGGTGTGATGGCGACTGATAATGCCATAAGCAGATGCTGCTGCGTCGTGCATGGCGACGGAGATCCTATTCCACTGAAGCCCAGTGTCATTAAGATAAGGAAGCGAAAGTTCGGTACGCAGTGCAGCTTGGTAGGCTGGCCTAACCGAGGGCTGAGATAACTTTTCAGCTGGAAATTAGGAAAGACGTTTAGTGCGCCTTCCGGTCAAGTTCATGGAAAAGCGACAGCGCACCAAGGCGTGATTAGAGTTGACAGAAGTACCCCAGAGTAAGCTACAATCCAAGATGAAACCGCGTCACACGTAACTTATGGTAATGTGATGTATTGCGGTCCATCGCTGGTCATCTATAGGTGGACGCCAAGTGGCACTTCGACGCCTACAGTGTCTGAAAGCAGTGCTACTACGAAACAGCCAGTGCTGCGCACACAGTTACCAAAGACGCTCGCCGTGGTCCGTACGGTTGGTGTTAAGCCCATATTTACCACCTAGCTGAGCTTTTGAAAGGCCCAAACGACGTACTTGTGCATTCATATACCCTGCAAGGATTATGATTTCTGAACTGGTAGCACTGCGTAGTAGCGTATTCAGTTCGTGGTAGAATGTGTCCTTGGCAGCATCAGAACTGTAATTTGTGGGATAATAAGCGGAAACTACAAACAAACAGCGATATTGTCGAACGGGTTGTTCACCGGAATCCAAGCAGCCAACGATGACTCAGCTTTGGAGCTAAGTACGATACCTAACCCAGCTTGACCAAAGGCTGCCGGATCAGTGTCTCCGGATGAGTGTAACCAATAGCGAGAGGACATGCCAGGCGAACTTAATTCAACAACTCCAAGAAAGTCATTGATTCTAGTTTCGGATACACAACACACGCCAATACCCAGGGTGCATAACGTGCGTGCGAGTGCAGATTGTGGACCTATTTGTCTTAAAGTGCGAACGTTGAACGCTGCCAGGGAAACGGGACAGTATGGCATTATAAGGGACTGTTGCCGATAAGCATCCAATGGGTGGTGTGGGTAGGTAGCAGATAGGAACAGAGATGAACGCTATCCCATTTCAAACACCAAACCCGGACGAGTAAGAGACTGTTTGTCTGACCTCTAACCATTGACCAACCTGTTAGCAGTAGATCTCAAGGGGCCCAGATCACCACCTAGTATAGCTCAATGAGTCAAAGAGATACGCAAACCGTCGCACCACGTTAATACAAGGTATACGCGTTAAATCAATAGGCCACCGGTTGCTGAATGAGACCACAGCAAAGAGCAAACCCTGGATTCCAAGAACCGCAGGTCAGCGCGACCGCGCAAATATAAAAAACACATCGGAAATATGATGGTACGCCATACCGAGGCTTCGCTACTGCGGAACCACCACCAGTTGAGCGTGGGCTAGGGATATTGAGGGGCCGCTCGGTCAATACGCAGACTTAGACAGGCGACAATCTACTAACCAAAAATTGAACCGTGTTCAGCATGAGCTAAGCAAGTTTTTAGGAAAATTTATCACCTTCTGTCTCCGATAGAAGGTGACAGTATGCGGCCCAAAGAAAATTTGGTACAACAAACTGCCCAAAGTATCAGACACAAAAGCTACAGAGAGGAATATAGGAAAATCACAGACAAACGTTTGCGTAAGTTCATTAGTTGATTCTGGTAAGTCAATAGTCAATTAGATCAAATTGCACAAAGACAAATGTGTCATCGACATTATAAGATGGATACAGCGGGAATAAATTTTCAGTGCGAGGCGCGCGTAACAAAAGCACCGATTTCCGACAGCAACGATGCTAGCTAATTGTCACAGTACGCAATACTTGCAGAGAGTGCGTTGAGCCAGATGACCACTATGCGGTCCAGGCGACGACATCGGAGAGAAATATGGGAAAGCTGAATCTGTGTGCTGCCTTCATCCACAAAGGACACGGGATCGACCGCGTTGATTGCAAGAAACGCAAAGTAAGGAGGCGTAATCCGGGATTCAGTGACATTTTGATTGCGTGTACCATCATAAACTGCGGATTACTAAATCAGATCATCCAACATCATACCAACCTTCGTATATGAGGCTCTAGTTGTCTTGTTTTAAATAAGATTATCTTGGCACTTCCCTACTCGAATCGCCGCACCGCGAGGTTCAGATCAATGTTGACAAGAGGGAGCAAAAGAATTCCTGGACGGGTACAAATGAACTCGTTCCACATTGGTAGCGTTTTACAGAGGAGGAGAAGAAGAAGAAAGCATCAGCAGTACGCCGGTTCGCATTACCGGCGCTTCGCTGCGGCGCAACCAACCCCAAGTGGCACATGGGCTAAGGAAATTGCGAGCGTCGCTCGGTGAATAGGCAGGTTCGAAGTCGCGCTCACGGATTACAAGGCAGGCCTGTGATCCTTAAGGCTACAGGCCAGGGTTTCACATGATCGATCAGTGTGGATAACAACATCTATACGTGACAAAATCACCCAAGTGATAAGCTGGGGATCAAGAACAGTGACGAAAAGCATCTGAGGAAAAAGTACACATAGGAAGTTAATCACAGAGATCGCATCACCAAGCCAGTGACGTCTGTTGAGCCCGACACCAACTGTTAAAGAAGCAAAGAGTTACTGTCAGACTATACAGCTGAAAAGCGTTAAACACTCAACTGAGATAATCATATCTTTCGCACACATAGATCGATCACAATACAAGGTGGTACATACGACTTGCACTGTACATGCAACCCAGCGTGCCCATTTTAATATCCCGTTCATTTCATTTAAATGCACTGTACTTGCCGGTGATGTTTTGTTGACGGATGATAGTCTTCGGAAACACCTTTTGGGGCAACAGTCTGACTGAAAAGGCGATGTGGAAAACGGAGGTTCGATTGATGGACTACAGTCGGAAACGTAAACCCAATAATCAAGCCCACAACGTAGTGTGACTGAAAAGCCTCAATTCGATCTGCGGGTAGCAAATACTCGAGTGACTTGACTGCAATAGTTGTTACAAGTAGACGGACAAGTGTATCTATTGATCAGCTTGAGCGAATGTTTCGTGATGGTGTCAGATCGGTCTGGAATCAGTGTCGCACATTGTTAAGGTGCAAAGTACGCTTGGCGAAAAGTGCCTCAATCAAATCAGAAGCGCTTGCGTAGAAACTAGGTCAGACACCAAGTGTCAGCTGTCCCTCTAGCCGAGATACCAGTCAAGAAAAAGGAATGTGGCAGTAATTCGTGTCCCTTCAAGTGACAAAGTTGGAGAAAAAGAAAAAGGGAAGTTTTGAAGCATTCAACACTGACGGGAGAAATGGCAGTAGGATCTTATATGGTACCGGTCGTTTCTGAAGTAAGATATTTCGGAAAAAAAGCAGCGGATGCGTTTAATCGAATCAATAGGGACCAAATCGAAGGAGACTATGGTGATGGGTCATCCCGTATAAGGTTCCAGCGGCTGAAGGAAGATGTGTATGCGGTCGAAGCACCAAGGTGGAAACTAGTTAGGCTTTCACTGAGTCGAATCTCTCGTCATCATCACTAGCAATACAGGTTAGTTAAAAGTAAGGAACACACCTCAGCTAAGATACAAAAAAGTTACACAGCAAAAAATACAAAGACAGGACATATAGTGTTAAATATTATACTAAGCAACTTGAATGAGAGCGGAATTGGAGTCGGAATCTAAAAGGGAGGGAGATGTACAAAGAAACTCACAACACAACGTCACTGCGGCCGGCTTTTCGCCATATCAGCAAGTGTGTCCAAGCAAACATGTTCATTGTCCTTAGGACCCCAGCCAAGCAGTCGGGATGCACCAAATGACGCCAGCTTCGAAGTGAGGATTTTAATTTCACTAGACCAATTCATCGCTTGGCCTCCCCTCCTCCTCTTCCAACCACACCACCCGGCGCGCAAGCAATGTACGTCCTCGGAGTCGGTGTACTGGCATGCGCAACACATGACACAGCCATCGGAGCCAGGTGCGCGATGTGATGGTGCTAAGCGGTTCATTAGCTCTTCCTGTACTAAATACGCGACGCCGAACACGCTCATTGTTCACGCGGTGCTCCCAACAGACGAGTTAAGCTAAGAAAGTAGCGACGGTCGAATGTGACGAGCCTCTTTATACCTGTTGACCTGATGGGCCAGGTTTAACAAGCGTATAAGTGGGTTGAACGGACAGCTGCATCATTAACTGTGCCCCTCAGGGCAAGAGTGATGTCGCGTTTGCGCCACAGTTGATGGATATTGGCACAAGCACCTCGAGCTTTTGCTATACGGTTCGTAATCTCAGCTTCGATCCCACGGGCGCTAATATAGCTGCCAAGCTCCTTGAATTCATGAACGACTTCTAGCTGATCACCACCAAGAGTCAGCGCAGGGGTAGGTCCCTACCAATCTTGGAGAACTTTGTATTTCTATAGAGCAAAGCATAGCCCAAATCGATTGACAGCCAGTGCTAATCGGTCCAGTGCGGCCTAGCACGTTTGGGCGCTGTCACATATGAGGGCAATGTCGTCCGCATACTCCAAGTCAAGAAGTCGCTCACCAGGAAGTAGCTCCACACCTTCTAGGTCGTGTCCAGCGAACGCTGTTTCCATGACTCCATCAATAGCGAAGTTAAAGAGGAAAGGTGACAGCGGGCAACCTTGTCTCACACCGCTGGAGATATTGAAGGGCGGCGACAGTTTGTCATAAACCCTCACTCTGCCCGAACTATGCGTGTACAGCGCTTTGATAATGTTTACGTATTTATTCGGTACACCTTTTCTCAGCAGAGTCCCAAAGGGCACATCGATCCATCGAACCGAAAACACCTTTGATGTGGAGAAACAGGACAACGGTGGGTCGCCAAGAAACATGACGGTGCTCCAACAACTGACATAAAGTGAAGATGTGATCGATGCAGCCTCGATTGCGAAGAAACCCGGCTTGCACTTCGCGGATCTGGCTTACACGAGCGCCAGTCAATCTGTGGAGAACGACAGAGGCAAGCAATTTAGAGATAATGGAGATGACTGATCCATCTATGGTTGTCGCATTCCGAACGGGAGCCTCCCTTGAGAATTGGGACTATGAGGTAGCGGCTGCAGTCTATCAGGACAGTTTCCTGTTCCAAAAGTTCCACTAGCAACTCGTGTAGATCATCTACAAGAACAGGTCCTGGGAGTTTGAAGAGGGTTGGGGGATTCTATCTGCACCAGCGGCCTTATGCAATTTCAACAGCCTGATCTCACGTTCGACTTCTGCGCGAAGGGTGGATCTAAGGAGATGGCCTATAGAGAAGAGCAGTCAATGCCCAAAAGAGAAAGCGATAACTCAGATTGGTTAAACAGCCTTACAAAGTGGTCGGACCACCGCACCAAGCGTTTTGGTAAGCTGTGGATCGCTGTCCACTCTCGTTGCGCATTCTCTCGTTAACACCAGATCCCCTCCTGCCTGCTTCCCGTAGCAGACGGAATAACGAACGATGATTACCAACGGCAGCGGCTGTTTTTATTTCCAATGCACGAGACCACCAGGCTTCGCGGTCTCTCTTCAGGCTAGCACGCGGCCTTGCCCTGAGATTTTTGAGTCTCATTATATTAGCTTATAGCCGGCATACGTCGGCGAGCATCCATAAGTTCCAGACTGTGTAGAGACCCAATGTCTAGGCTGGCAATCTGAATTGTCATATGAATACCTGGCTTAGCTATTTGGCTAGTGTCAATACAATCAGAGTGACGTTGCGGACGTCCGCCGAAATGCACTCGGCACTCACAAGAGCGTGATCGGAGTCCACGCTGGTGCTCCAAATCGAGCTACAGTTTGACACAGCCACTCCAGCGGTAACTAATTACGATGTGGTCGATTCGCGTCCATGGCTGGCACGAGGCTGGTGGGCCCCAAGTCATTCTTCTGCAGGTGCTATGTCGAAAGTCAGTGTTAGCGAGAAAGACTAGCGTCTTCACATAGGTGTAGCAACCGCACACCGTTATAATTACGGGTGCCTACACCATGTTGGTCATCCAGATGAAGCTCATCAGGAGGACAATTTTCCGGCTTGCGCCTTTAGAGCACCAGTCGGCACGACAGTATCCGTGCTTCTGCTGTAACGAAGGAGATTATTAAGTTGGTGATAGAAATGAACCTTCACGGAATCAGTGCTACAGGTTGTGGGCGCGTAGATCACAATGACAAAAAGGCAGTTTATTGCCGCGGGACTTCAAAACCTGAAACGAGGCAGCTACTCTAACGGCACACATCCGGCTGTTGACGGGGATCCAGTCGATCAGAGCAGCTTCAGCCCGCGGACTCAAAACAATGCCGACGCCAGCCTGATCTGCACGTGAAGCTAGGTCATCGCCAGGACGGCGAAATGAGAATGTGCCGCCAGTGTCGCATATGGAAGATCGCAGGGAAACAACGGAGCTCAAATCTTGCAGGCGAGTTTCCGATAAACAGCAAATATCGATCGAGGTCTCGTGTGTTCGGGCAAGTGCTGCCTGTTGGCCAATCCGTAGCGAAGTGCGCATGTTGAGGCATGCCAGTCTTAGCGATGATCGAGGATTTCAAAGGGAAACGGTGGAACTGAGGACGTCCGCTTGGTTGAGAATGAACTTGTCGACTGGACTGAAGCGACGCCCTGCGATTATGCGTCAGCTGGAACTAGAAGTCACGTGACTGGTGAAGCAAGGTGAGGGAGGGCCAATAATTGGGGGACTGAAAATGGGGGGATAAAAGTGAAGTTGGAGCAGGATGATAAAGATGAAAAAGCGCAAGAGTGGGCACAAGAAGGCGGGAAGGCTTGAGCAGTAGCATCCAAACCCCTATCCACCTTGCTCGATGCAGCAGATAGGGCGCCGTTTACTATCCTCTGCGACGGTCAGGGCACCTAGAAATTGTTTAATGTAGGGTTTCATAGTATTGCGTGGGCATAATACTGTTAAGCTGCCCAGGCCTATTACAGAAGAACGATCAGGGTTCTCAACCAAAGCTTTTGGTTCAAAAACCTGACCGCAAGGCAGCGGTTTTGGTAATGGAATACAGACAGCCCGTTTTATGGAGTAAGGAGCCACCCGCAGTCCAACCCGCAACCTGAGGGTCAGGAGATTGAGTTCGTCTGGCCTCTAATCATTGACCAATATGGTAAGAGTGGCTTTGAAGGCGCAAAAAGCACCACCCATCATAGCTCAATGGATCAATGAGGCACACAAACAATTGCACCATCTAAAGGTTTAGTTCAATCGTGAATCCCTCGATGACAAGCAAACCACACCAGTTGCATAACAATGCGGCTGGCTTGCAGAACCACCTCCTCGTGGTGCCAGCTGGGTGGCCTGGGATTTTCCCGTTCCAGTAAATGGTTCGGCGGCAGTGTTCCAGGACGTGGTGGGTATTCGCCGGGCAAGCGTTCTCCCTCTAAAAACCACATGTGTCCGTTCAACAACACTGTGACGTGGCGCACGTGGCACGCCACTAAATAAAGTTACGGCCCCTTGCTTCATCCTGGCGAAGCATTGTATTCCAGTAACTTTATGCTGTAATTCTGGGTAGCGTTGGGCCCCTGTTTGACAAAGGAACAAACGAAAGGCGTATGAACTGAGCAATCAGTCATAGGCTGCCAATGTGTGCCATTCCCTGAATTCTCTCCGTTGCCTTGCGGGCAGGCTATTCAGCCAAAGACTCGGGGTGGTGTCCCCTAAGTCAACACCCTACTTCGCCTTTGGCAACCATGGACTTTGATGTGTTTTGTTGTGTTTTATTTTACTATTTCTGTCCCTTCGTTTGAATCCCATGGTTTCTGATGACTCCATGTCCATTCGTAGACTGCTGAAAATATGTAAAATATATGCATAACAATGCACCTTCAACAAAGTCAGATCTTGCAGTGCTCATTCGATGCGGGAGCTCAAAATGCCAACGGTTCACGAAGGATCGGGTGATGGCTAAGTAGATACGTTTGAAAGAGCATCGAAATATGCCATACAATGTGAGAAAGGACAATCATGAGAATAATCCAAGTGCCCAGATGGCTTCAAACGTATCTTACTTGAGTGCGCACTGCAACTACCACAGGCCATCTCACGGACCCTCGTCTTTTACCCACGTTCATGAACAAGTAATTGGAAACCGTTTGGCGCGGCTTTGGAATTCGTGAGAACTGGTTCACAGAAGGCCATACAAAATGACCGAAACCTCAGAGTCCCAGTTGTGCTTCGGACGAATCAGATTAGGCCGGAAAGCAGGATACAAGAAATTCTTACTTCACAGTGCAGTGAGTGCATCGTTAGTCAGCGAAACCATCTCGGTCGATACCAATGACTGACGCTTCAAAGGCCCAACAGAGCTGCAGGATGGGAGAGTAAAGTCGCTTCGCCGATAATGGAAGTGTGTGTTGTGTGAAAGCACATTAGGGTACGAAATTAATTCAAGGAAGTGACCAGATGGACTATGGGCACCAAGTGACACGATGCGAACATTAGTGTGGGAAGGTGTCGTCGTTAGCGTTAGGGTTGTGTAGGCACACAAACGAAGAAGTCGATCACCAGTATCAGCAAGACGAGTAACAACTTCGAAACCGCCTATGAGAAGGTGACCTGACCCTAAAAACCGATCGCACAAGCAATTGGCTCCCCAGTAATGGTTATATATAGCGAAAAAGATAAAGGACGATAGTCGTGATCGCAAATGGCACGCTTCTTGTCAGTAGCATCGAAGTTCTGTTAGGAAACAGCCTAAGAACAACAAAAGTAAACTGATGGAAAAGTGGATATGGTTCTTCAGACTCGCGTTCGTGTTACCGACGAATCTGTTTCATAGGGCTCCTTCAGTTGTATGAGTGGGCAAGAGTCCAAAGATAATCAAGTTGCTGGTGTACTTGCAATTCGAAAGTGCGAGGCGCAGGTGGAAGAAGGAGGTCATTCTAGAGAGTTCTCTGCCTCATCATAATCAAGTTGCACGCTAAGCGTAGTTAGCGTGATCACGAGTAATTGGTTTTCTCCCGGGTAGAACGAAATTCATGCATCGTGAGACAGGCTGTATTTAAGGGCAAGTAGAAAAGTTTCTGTACAACTCTAACGAATTACGTAAAGTCAAAAACATTTAGTTGTGAATCATCAGCAGTTGTGTCTGGTCCGTTAATCGTTTATCCTTGTTCGGTGAGGAATTTGTACTAGTGTCATTATTTCCGGGCATACGATGTCTTCTTTTGGCATTGTATGTGCATCGTTTCACAAAAGCACAGGTTTCCGAAATAATCGTCGATACGGGTTTTAAAACACTTCACAGAATCGGCCTCTATTAACCATTCTGGTAGTGTATTCCACAAGTTTACGATTCTTCGTTCGATACAAAGCTGATGTGATACTTTGTTATGCTCGGGACCCTGAGTTTGTAACGGTGTCCTAGAGTGTTACAGGATTCCCGCAGGTGAAATATTAGCCGCAGTATGGGGAAGTGATTTAAGTGTAGCACTCGATGGGTCATAATAAGGTCAATTCTTACTCGGCGATAGGATAGCGTGTAGAGTCCGAAGCTTTCGTAGATTCAGGATCATTCTAGTTGCGATATGCGGTATTTTCTCCAGCTTTTCCGTTTCCCACTGGGTTATCGGATGGTAAGCTGGGGCACCGTATTCAAGGATTGGTCTAATGAGCGAGGTGAATAGACAAGGGACGGTTTCTTCGGACCATGTGGAGAAACTGCGTCTTAATGCCCAGAGCATACGAAGTCCCGCACGGTACAATTTCTCTGTATTTTCTAGTGATCTCAAATCATGTCGTGAGAGAACTCCTAAGTCTCTGACAGATGTGTTGGGATGGAGCAACTGGCCGTCCAAGGTGTATGATCGAGTGGCTGGACGTTTGGTGATACTGATGAACTCCGACTTGCTTGCGTTAAGAGGAGGTTGCATTTCAGTGGACCACGTTGACAGTCGCTCTAAGTCATGCTAGAGGCGAGCGCAGTCGTCCTAGTTCATAATGATCCTACAGATTTTCAAATCATCTGCAAACAGGGCACATGATGACTGGAGCTGCTGCGGAAGATCGTTGATATGAATAAGAAATAATACTGTCCCAAGTACAGTTCCTTGAGGCACGCCACTGGTCGATGGCAACCAGTCTGTCAGGTAGTCATTGACCTGTACTCTAAACCTTCGTCCCACAATAAATTTGTGTAACCACTGAAGTAACGTGCCACTGATTACGTATGTCCTCAGTTTACGAAGGAGTACCTCGTGGTTCACTCTGTCAAACGCCTCACTAAAGTCGATGTACATCACGTCAACATCCTTCCGTTCGTTGAGAGCTCGTACCCACTGGTGGTTTGCGTACATCAAGTTGGTGATGCAGGATCGCCCTTTCGTAAAACCGTGTTGCGCTGGCGTCAATACGTCCATCGATTCGAAGAACGACAGCAGACACTTTGCCACAACCTTCTCGAGAACGTTGAATAATACCGAAGTCAAACAGATTGGTCTATAGTTCTCTATTTTACTCGGATCACCACCCTTGGGAAGCGGTCTCACTATCGAGCATTTCCAGCCGTTCGGGACAGATCTTTCAGAGAGCAATTTATTGAAAAGGTTTGTCACAGCTGGTGGGATGATAATCTATAGGGACTTGAGTATTAGTGGGTTAAGTCCGTCTGGTCCAAGGGGCTTTGCACCATCGAGGTTGACGAGTAGCTGGTACACTTCGACTGCATCACATTGTAGGCTGTTGAGCAAGATTGGCGCAACCTGCGCCGGTACTGAAACCGCCGCCGGTTTACTGGAAAATACAATGAGGAAGTGCGTAGCCAAGGCGTCCGCGCTTGAAATGAGCGTCTTTCCGTCCAAGCTCTCTAAGACCGGTATGTCGCCCCCGGATTTCAGTTGACGTTTCAAGTAGGCAAATATTCTTTTGGGTGCAGTTGTGGTCGAGGATGCTAGCTGCTCTTCGAACTGCCGGCGTTTCTCGATCTTTGCAGCGTTACATAAGTTAAGCTGTTTCTTGTACACCGTGTAATCTTCATCACAACCCGAGCTGATGTATTTATCCCAAAGTTTGCGACGCCGTCGCGCTAACTGTCTATATTCCGTAGGAAATTAATGCGGTTTGACAGGTCCGACTTTTAAATACTTAAGGGGAACGAATGGAGTACAGAGCGAGTTAAGCTTCACCTTCATTAGTGACCAACAGGCCTCAAGTGATGCATCCTGTGGTAGTGTACAATCAGTCTGAGTTGGGGCTTGAACGGACCCGTTGCAGTCCTTCTTCTAATAGTTGAATGTCGGCTTCCGTTGATCGTGATATGGTAACAACAGTTCTAAGCTTGCCACAATGGAGCAGTGGTCACTGTTCGCCAGAGGTTCGATGACTCTAATCTCGTTCAGCTTCTGCTCACAGCTCGTAAACCTTAGGTGCAGACAAGATGCCGAGTGTGGAGTTACGCGCGTCGGTTGGATGACATGTTACGTTGCCCCGGTTTCAATAGTCATTTTAGCGAATTTTAGAGAAACCATGGAAATCACAGGAAGAGGACATGTTTAACGCTGTACCATCATCATGGCACATTAACTGAAGGTGTGCAACACACTTCAGCTATTGTGTCGCAATAAAAGAAAACGGAACATTTTTGTTATTTTGTACACGCCATTTTTTATTTTTTGTCGTGTTCAATCGGTAAGTAGTAAGCATGCAAAGCTAAACAATTATGTACACAGATCTCCCGCAGGTTTCGATTATGAGCCATGTCCTGAATTGTTTCCAGCCATCGGCACTCCTCGTCCTTTGGTCCCCAACCGAGCAGACGTGTGGATCCAACGGTGGCAACACGTGAAGTCAACGATTTCATATACTGTCACCAGGTGGATGGTGGACCTCCGCGAGGTCTTTTCCAATTAAGTGTTGCACGAGCAAACAGAGCGTGATAAGGTAAACGCTCAACTGATATTCGCAGAACGTGACCGAGCTATCTTAACTGGCGCAGCAAAACCAGCTTGTTGAAGGGAATGCTTGCATTCCCTAAGACAGGACGTCTGACTTCAGTTCCTAATACGTTGTTGCCAAATCACCCGAGTGATCATGCAAAAGCATCCGTTGTCGGCCGAGAGTCGGCGCACGTCCTCCACGCGAACTGGCCATGACTCGCTTCCATATAGCAACACCGCCTGAACGGTGGCACTATAAACACGACTCTACCAAGATTGAGACATCCCGACGAAGCCACAAGTGCTGCAGGTTGACAAACGCCGACCGAGCTTTGGCGATGCGAAAGGAAACTTGCTTTCTAATGGTACTACCAGCAGACACACAGCTGCTCACGTAGACAAAGCTATGCACTCGTTCAAGCTGTGAAACTTCAAGAGTGAGCACGGGAAGGGGTGAGTGCCAATCCTGAAGCAGCACTTCACACTTTGACGGGGTAAGACACACTCAGTAACTTGATGCCTCAGTGTATAAACGGCCTAGAATGGTTTGCATGCTCTGTGAGTCATCATCAAGTAATGCGATATCATCGTCACAATCTAAGTCCGTCGCTCGCTTATCCGGTAGTAGCTGTAGACCAGAATTTTGGTAACCGTCTAGAGCTCTCGACAGGACGTCTTCAATCGCAAAATTGAACAAGAACGAAGATATAGGGAAGCCCTGTCGTAAACCGCTATTGACATCGAAGGACGATGAAAGCCTGCCATACACCCTCACTCTGTCGGAGATGTGGAAATACAGTGCGCGTAGGACGGCAGTGTACTTTTCTAAGACACCGTTCCTTAGCAAACAGCGCCATGGTGCAGGTCGATCAACCGAGTCGAATGAGGCACAAATGTCCAGGAATGCAACGATGGTAGGCCTCTGGTAAAGGTGGCGGTGTTCCAGGATTGGACGGAGAGTGAATATCTGATGCACACATCCACGGCCAGGTCGGAAGCTAGCTTGTTCTTCTCGGTACAGTGATTCGCGAAAGGGAGATAGCCTAGGGAGAAGAATAGATGTCAATAGCTTGGAGGCAACTGAAATGAGACTAATCACCCGGTGGTTGATGCATGAAGTGCGAGCCCTCGTCTTAAAAACCGGGACAATAACTGACTCTCCCCAAGAAGGCATGTTTCTTCAGGCCAGATTTTGGAGAACAATGAGGTTAGTTGGCGAAATGATAAGTGGGCCACCATATTTGAACAGCTCCGGAGGAAGTCCGTCTGAGCAGGCAGCTTGAATTGTTTCAAGTGTTGAATCGCAAGACAAACTTCTGCTTCGCTGTGTGGATCAAGTGTGACGCCCCAGGGCAGGCAGCTGGGTTCGCAGGGCATATAAGTGGACGGTGAGGGCCAATTGAACTGGGGATAAAAATCTTCGGTCCATCGATCCAAACGTCACTATGAGTTGGCAGTCGGCGAACCATTTGCTTCGCAAATAGTCTCACTGACAACAGGCTTTCTGTGGTCAGTGGATGGAATGAATTGGAAGAGCTTGCTAGTATTGCCAGAGGGCAGTGGCCTCTATATCCGAAGCACGCTGGGACCACCAGGCTTCACGGTCACTGTGTAGACTTCGTTTGAGCTGTCAACTGACAGAACAGCGCATTTCATTGTGATTAGCCTCCGGGTTAAGGATAGAATCTGGCCACCAGAAGCTTAGGTCCATGTGGTCTACTCGGGTCCATCGACAGACAGCCGCCAGATGACACCATGTAGTTACAAATGCTCTCCAACGTCCGTCATTAAAGTTCACATCTACCTGAGCTTGCGAGCGGCTTAGAAGAGATGTTTGCGCATTTATATCCCACAAAAACAGTTAAAACAGCAACTCAGTGAGATAGCATGCTATATTCATGGTGGCAGCAAGACTGCAATCCGTCGGTACATAGGCGGCAACCACAAACAAACAGCGTCATAGGCCGCATCGTCTTTGATGTTGTCAAACAATCTGCACAGACAATCGTTTACAGGACTCCCACCAACCAACGATGACTCACCCCGCGTAGGGGTGGGCGTCCTCGCGGTATACTCAGCCCGCGCGCGTCTAGTGGTGGTCGCGCGGCAGCGAAGCGCCGTTACGGCGTATAAGCTGACACCTTTCTTCTTTCTTCTTTTCTGTACAAGGTGTGGGCAACTGCAGATTTAGAATCTTAGGGTAAGAATCTTAAACTGCTCCAGACAGACAGTGTAGCATGACCAAACGACAGCAATGGAAAGGGCACTGAAAGGCCACAGCTGCAAAACGTACAACCCCAATAGCGATGCAGCTGCTGTCAATTGCGCTGATACCACAGGGAAGGTGTGAGAGAATCACGTGTCATGTTTCGCTAATACGACCTGCTGCATGGAGTAGTAAATCGGGCGATACTTTTCACACTGTACGAAGTCTGATACAAGGTGTGATTAAAGTTTGATGAGCGCTGCCACCGGGATGGAATCCTTTCAAGAAGACTAGACTTGAATGGAATACGTAACGAGGTTCTCAAACAACGCCTCTGGTTGCAAAGCATGACGTAATACCGCGGAAATGGCGGGACGATCGGGTTCCACATAAATGGGTACCACCCGAGTTGCATACCTCGACTAAGGGCGCCATGTAACACTGTCATATCTGTAACCGTTGGCTAGTATAGTGTGGACGTAGGATGTAAATATCGTCACGAGAATGTGAGCCATGCAATCAAATGTCCAGCACCATGGAGTGAGAGCGAACATCCCAACACAAGGCGCAAAAGTTAAAAAACAAAAGTAAATCGAAGACCATCGGTCAGAAGAAGAACATGGACACCGGTAGTATAAGACATTAAACCGAGCAGGAAACGCAAAAGCAGATAATAGTGGTTTCGGTTTTCGAGCAAAGCGAAATCATCCGGAGACATCAGATCTCATCACTCATATTAGAAATTTAGCCCACACAGCAGATCAAGAACCGATACAAAATCGGAGACAGTGGGTTATGTGCCATCATCCGGTCACTCGTTTCTGTCAGGAGCAGGAGGGTGCGCGTAGTCAACCACAGTGAGCAGCTTAGTAGCTAGTGTCGAGCGTGCAAGAAAATGGACGGATAATTCGAAGACCCAAACTGGAGAAGAGTAGGGTTGATTCATTTGGAGAATTATTAAAACGACAAACACTGGTTATTCAGGATGCGGTTCGGATAAGTCTACCGAGTAACATAGTGAACCACGAAGATGCGCAGACCAACAAACCAGAGTAGGGAAACCCCAAGGTGACACTGTCCGAGAGCCAACCAGTGCAAAAGCAGAATAGAAGCATACAGACAAAACGAATCAATTAGCTTAGCTATAAGCAATGACACAGAAGAGAATAGTGTCAAACAGCCGATCGATTTGGAATACGAACCTTTTCGGGGGATGTGGTGCTATTCGGGAACACAGAACCAGCAACCGATTTTGCGACTGCTTCCACGGACATCGCATTCACTTCGGTGTGGTAGATCATACGGAACCAGATTCCGAATAAAAGAGACAGCAGTTGCTGTACAGGCTGCGGTTGCGAGACGATGACACTGTATGCAAACAGTGAGAATTTAAAAAATGAGTTCGCAACGAGTAAGGCGTAATGAAAGACAATTTAGGGGGATAAATTACTAGAGCCATAACAAAGTGATACTTGCTTTAAAAAATGGTAATCTTCCGAACCAATAGGGGCAAACGTGAACCGTCGGTAACTAAAGTGGCCACGATGGAAACGACTGCAGTACTCAAGAAGCTGAGTGACGTCGTATAAATCAAATGGAAAATTGGCTCCAAAAGTTTTCACAAAAACTAGGAATTATGCGGCGCAAGATGGAAAAAAGCGCAACAAGTACAAGTTGATAACCCAACGAAACTGCAACGCAAGAGCAAGTTCCAGTAAAAGGCGGTGATGCAGGAGTTCCATTGGAGTAACACTAGTGGCGTGCATGAACCAAGAGCTCTCTGAGAATGAATTTAATGATCAAAAAAGTCGCAGTGGATAAACGAAGAAACAAGTTTGGAGTGGTTTAGGAGGAACAACAGACTCAGATCTGGGTGGTGCCGTTCTTGCTGTCGCCGTGGATCCTCAAATGGAACAGCATTTCAATAAGTACTACACCGGAGCTAGAAAGGATAAACACATGAGAACAGCCAATGAAGGGATCACGTTGAATGTCATTTAATAATAAAAATAATTAATGTCAGCTGTACGCCGTAACGGTACTTCGCTGCCGCGCGACAACCACCAGTCGCGCGAGGACTAATTGTACCGCGAGGACGTCCACCCTAAGAGGATTCGAGCCGGTGACCGTATGGTTGCAAACCAGGCGCGTAGGCCACTCGGTCACCGGCCGACGGTGTCGTTTGCGTGTGCACCATTGAAGATAAACCCAATCAATTTGTAATAATGTCAAACGAAACGAACCCAACAGTTTCGATGACTCATTAGTGATTAGTATATCCACTCTACTCAACATTATCTGGGGCATTGGATAGACGCCTTCAGACTGACCATTGTCATAGTCATCTCCATCTTCAAAGATAGTCGAAGGAATTGGTGTGAAAATCAGTAAAAACATTCATATTTCTGCTGTCCCGACGACTCACTGGCCGTCATTAGAACCGGATCAGGGAGTCAAGCCGATTCGTTCTGACCGAGGCTGCACTGATAAGATACCGTTAGTCGTGTTAGAGTAGGAATATACCTACAAACGACAGATTATGGTGGTTTTCCTTGATTTGAAAGCCACCAACTCCGCTTATCGCGCTGGTTCGTGTTATTGCTTATACGTGAAGGATGTGCCAGAGGAACTCTGGTGCACTGTGATGTAGCTCTACGGCGGCTCGCGAGACCGGGTAGGAGTGTACAGCGTACAGCCTCTTTGGATCGCCAACAAAAGTAAGGGTGTTGTATCTCCCTTGCTCTTTAACTTGCTGATCAAACTATTCATCAATGGCTCCGTCCACCAATCCTTTATTGGAGCGAAAATTCTGGCAAGCAACCAAGTGACAAACAATAAGTATGCATACGACGTAGCTCACTCTTGGTCGGACAAGTGCCTGTGCAGATGCTGTTGAGTAAGCTGACCAGTAATGCTGCACACTTCGGAATGTTATGCACCAAAGCACCGTTGCTGGACTGATCTAATAGTCCACCGGTCATTGTTTTCAGTGACCAACCGCTGGAAGTGATGGATCGATTCACTTACCTTGGTGGCCGTGCCACCGCTAGTAGTAACGTCGGTGAGGGGATTACTGTCCGTACCAGCAGAACACGTGCTTTCCCAGTCGCGGTGTAAGAATACGGCGCGATGTCAGCCCGTCAGCTAAAAGTAGGGTATATAATGTCGTGACAAGGCCTACCACCACAAGCACTATGCAAAGTACTCAGAGGTGGGAAACAATTATTGTGCCGCAATACATGAGAAAACAAAAAAGACGCAACACAAACAGGCTAGCTGGACCAGCAGTAACGGATGGACATAGTTCCGGTGGGCTAACAGCCGGTTACTGTGCCGCAAGTTAGATCATGCATCAGAAACGAGATCGTGGTTAGTGAGGGAGGCTAAGCGGGAGGGTTGAGCAACAAGGAAACGCACAACACAAACACCACTGAGATCGGCTGCCATCCATGTCAACAAGTGATTCCAGCCAAAGGTGTTTCTCGTCTTTCGGGGCCCAGCCAGGAAGCAGGGAGGTTTCAACCGAGCCCAACTCGAACTAAGGACATTAATTCCTCTTGACCATGTCGTCCGTTGGTCTCCTTTCCTCTTCTTCCGCCCGCACAAGCGCAAAAACAACGTATGTCACGGCAGTGGTGACCCAGCCGTCGGAATATGGTGTGTGTAATAACTGTGCTGAACTTTTCACTTCTCTTTCTTGTCCACAGATAAGACGTCGAACAAGCTCAGTACTCACACGGTGTTGGCACTAGATATCACCCAAACTGAGAAGGCATCGATGGTGGAGCGAAATTAGCCTCTTTACACCTGCCGATCTAATAAATAAATAAATAAATTTGTATATTTACCGACGGACGGTACACGGCCCCATAAGTGGGAGCGATCATTTGTATAGTGAACACGTTTCATAACATTAAATAGGCCAGGTTTCATAATTGTACAATAGTCGAACATGCGGTACACTGTACCCTAAGCTTCAGAGAGAGAGAGAGAGAACAATGTCGCGCTGGCAACATAAGTGGCGAAAGTTAGCGAAAGCGCATCGAGATTTTGCTATACGATTAGTGACCTCGTCTCCGATCCCACAGGCGCTGATACAACCGCATAGGTAGTTGAATTTCTGAATGAATTCTAAGTGATCCCCACCAAGGGTTAGCGTAAGCGGTGCTTGCCAACCTTAAAGGAAAACTGCACTATAAGGGTGCGAAGCAAAGCCCAAGACGGCTGACAGCCAGTGCTAACCTGTCTAGTGCTGCTTGTGAGCCGTCACAGACTAGGGTAATATCGTCAACATACTTCAAGTCAAGAAGTCGTTTACCTGTGAGCAACTCCACGCCTTTCAAATCGTGTTCAATGAACGCTGTTTCAATGACCTCGTCAATGGCGATGTTAAAACGGAAGGGTGACAGCAGACAACTTTGTCTCACACTGCTAAGGATATTGAAAGGCGGCGACAGGATTCCGTAAGCGCCCACTCTGCCCGAGCTACGCGCGTAAACAGCCCAAGTGATATTTACATATTTCTTAGACCCATCAATTCACCGAATCAAGGCACCTTTGATATCGAAGAACACGGCAACAGCAGAAAGTCAGAAAAAAGGACGGTGCTCCAACAATCGACGTGAACTGAAGATGTGATGGATGCAGCCCCGACCTCGATGAAACGCGGATTGATCCTCAGGAATCTGGCCAGTGTTACTATACGGATCAAAATCATGGCACATTTTGTTCTTGATTCATATAAACGATGGGCCACGGCTTCTCCTTTCACCTTGTGCGTTGTTTGTAGATGAGTTGAAGGTGTGGAGAGTAATTACCGCACTTGATGACTGTGACCTGCTTCAGCGGGACTTTGACCGCCTTTCCGTGTGGCCTGCAGAGGTCAACCATCCGATAAACCCGGTCAAGTCGCTATTCATGAGGCGTACATGGTCGAACCTACTGTGGCCGGTCAACCGTTGTATTCCGAGCATTTCGTGAGAGATCTTCCACGCTTTGATCTAAAGTCCGTGGACAACACGAATAGGCTTAAAAAAACGGACTTCGTATGCTTAGGGCACTCAAGCGCAGCTTCGACACTTGGTCCGAAGGGAATGCCACTCGCCTCATCGTCTCAATCATACGACAAACGCTAGCGTACGGCTCACTCGCATGCTGTTCTATCACCCGGGGCGAGGTAGAAAGGATTGAACGGGTACAGGATGTGGCCAACAAGCCCATCCCCACTTTGCGACGTGCGTCGTACGAAGACCGGTGTAAGAGACTAGGACTTTATATCCTGTCTTGTCGTCGAGCACGGGTTGACCTCGTCATCACGTGGCAGATATTTTATCTTGGTGATTTCTTTATTTTGAGGTCGCTGCACCTTTGTGCACACTGAGCAGCAAGCGAGGACACCGGTACAAGCTGGTAGTATCGGATTTGAAGAGGGTCTTCCACCAACTCTTCTTAGAAGGGAGAGTAGTGAATAAATGGAACTTACCGCCACACATACTCGAGTCAAAGTTGGTGTCGGAATTCAAGAATTTCTTGGACAAAAACTTAGCCGACATGAACTATCGCGAATACTCTCCAACATAACAGACCATTATGTATGTAATCTCAACAGTCCAGCAAGCCATGGAGATTAGCAGATAAGGGAAAGCCGCTGCGTCATAATCATCGTGGCATGGTAGTTGACGGTGAGCAACACACTTCAGCTAACATGCCGCAGAAAGAATGGAACATTTTGACGAAAAGTAGAACAAAACATTTTTATTTTGTTTTTCGCACACCGATTTTTCTCGTTTTTCGTCATTTTCAATGTTGGTAGTATTAAACATGTGAATCAATACAATACTGTACACAATTCTTCCACTGATTCCGGTTACGGACCATGTCTTCAAGAGTGCTAAGCCATTTGCACTCCTCATCTTTGGGTTCCCATCCTGGAAGACGTATGGATCCAACAGCGACTAGACACGACGGCAGCGATTTCATGTGCTGCCGCCAAGTGGAAGGCTGACCACCACGCGGTCGCTTCCAGCCAGATCTTTGATGAGCGAATAGAGCGCGACGCGGTAGACGCTCAGGTGCCATGCGTAGGACATGACCGAGCCATCTTAACTGGCGCAACAAAACCAGTTTGTTGAAGGGAATACTTGCATTCCCCAAGATGCGACGTCGAACGTCATTACTAGTAACTCGATGTTGCCACCAAACACGAGCGATCCTCTTTAGGCAATCGTTATCGAACGCAGAAAGACGACGCATGTCTTCCACGCGAATCGGCCAGGACTCGCACTCATACAACAATACTGAGCGAACTGATGCGCTGTAAATGCGGCCCTTTAGTGAGAATAAGACGTCGCAACAACACCACAAGTGCCTCAGATTGACAAATGCTGATCGAGCTTTAGCGATACGAAGTGAAACTTCTTTGTTGATAGTGCCGTCAGCAGAAACACAGCTCCCAAGGTAGATGAAACTATCTACCTGTTCAAGTTGTGCACCTTCGAGAGTGAGCACGGGAGCAGGTGGAAGCCAATCATTGAGCAGTACTTTACACTTCGATGGGGTGAAGTTCATGCCATACTTAGATGCTTCGACCGCCAAACGATCCAGAATAAGTTGCATACCCTGAGGATCGTCACCAAGTAAGGCGATATCATCAGCATAATCTAAGTCGGTCGCACGCTCACTCGGTAGAAGCTCTAGGCCAAAATGTTGGAAACCTTCTAGAGCATTCGATAGAACGTCTTCGATTGCGAAGTTGAAAAGGAATGGGGACATAGGGCAGCCCTGTCGCACACCGCTATTGACAGCGAATTGCGAGGAAAGCTTGCCGTGGACACTCACTCTGTCGTATGTATGAAGGTAAAATGCTCGTAAGATGGCGGTATATTTCTCTGGCACCCCGTTCTTTAGCAAGCAACGCCATAAAGCAGGTCGATAAACGGAGTCAAAAGCGGCAAGTATGTCTAGGAATGCAATGATAGTGGGCCTGTGATAAATGTGGCGATGTTCGAGGAGCTGGCGGAGCGTGAAGATTTGATCCACACATCCGCGGCCAGGACGGAAACTAGCTTGTTCTTCACGGTAGTATGATTCACGTACTGGGGATAGTCTGCGAAGCAGAATGGATGCCAACAGCTTAGAAAAAAAAACGAAATAAGACTAATCCCGCGATGATTTGCACATGAAACGCGAGCGCCTTTCATGAAAATCGGGACAATAACTGATTCGCCACAAGAGGAAGGCACTTTCTCTTCATGCCAAATTTTTGCGAACAGCGCAGTTAGCTGGTTGATGATCGCCACACCGCTGTACTTGAATAACTCCGGAGGAAATCCATCTAAGCCAGCAGCCTTGAAGCGCTTCAAGCGTCGAATCTCGAGGCAGACTTCTGCTTCGCTGGGTGGATTCAATGGGACGAGCCAGGGTGGACAACAACGTGTACTGCATGTACTGATGGATGGTGGAGGCCAGTTGAACTGCGAGTGAAAGTGCTCGGCCCAGCGGTTCATACGCCTCTGTTGGTTGGTGATGGGAGACGCCTCCACCTCACAAATGACCTCACTGACACCAGGCTTCCTGAGACCAATGGACCGAATGAGTTGGAAAAGCCTGCGAATGTTGCCAGAGAGGGCAGCGGTCCCCATCTCTAAAGCACGCTCAGACCACCATGTCTCGCGATTCTTGCGTAAGCTTTGCTTGAGCAGCCGGTTGGCAGAACGGCGACGCTCGTTGCAACCTTATTCCGCGGGGATATCTTTGCGGCGTTCGAACAGCTCCAGAGAATGAGCAGAGATCCAAGACTTCAAGGGGCGTCGAGTTAGGCCGCAGCATGACTGTCCGGAAATGGTCATTGCCTTCCGTATACAAGTCCAGTGTTGTTCCACTTCTTGCGGTGGATTGCAACTGAGTGCATTTGCTAGTGAAAACTGATAGCTCGCTTGGACAGAGGAATCAGTTAATCTGTTTACATCAATCTTGCGGTGCTTCGTGTTTCGGGATCCTCCAAAACACATACAGATTTTCGCGCAGACAAGAGCATGATCTGAGTCAACGAAAGTGGACCAAAAGGACCTGCAGTCCAGCACGCTGCCGCGCCATCTGAAGCTAATTGCAATGTGATCAATTTGAGACCACGGTTGTGTTGAAGAAGGGGAGCGCCACGTTGCGGAGCGCTTCTTCCTGCGCTTGGCAGACCATTGTACCTGAGAGATTTTAGATGTAGCTACACAGAGACATCTCTTCCTATTGCTTCCATCCAGTATTCCGCATTCAGTATGCATTGAAGACACTAGAGGATTGGCCTTAATTGGTGCGTGCGGAGTGCTACTGAGAACTGCCGGCAATGGCGCGTGAGCATTATTTGAGTGTATGTTATCTAAAGATGAGTAAGACATGTTATTGCACCGCCATAAAAAAGATGCATGAAAAGCAGGAGACAAAATAAAAACTAAAATAACCAATATAATAGTATGTATTGGAAATGAGATCGTGGATAGAGAAGGCAGCTAAAAGGAGGGGGAGGACATACAAATTTACAAGACAAACGATATCGTCGATTTCTGGGTGATCAAAGGGCCGGTACTATAAGTTCCCGCGCTCTAGGAACGTGTAATAGACAAGTAGCCCAAGTTCACAAAACCTATCGCCTCGACTCCATTGCGTGTTCAACAGTAGAAAACTACTTAGCTTCGTAATTAAATCGTCTCTAAAATAAGGGACGAGATTCACACCAGCGGTTCGCTGTCTGCACTGTCGCAGGAATGTAACAGGAGACACCAGGTATGGCCTGGCACCCACAATAAAAGCATACAGGTCGCGCACAAGAATGTAACGAAGACGAAGCCCCAAGTTTGGGGGTCGAATTCCACTGACAAAAGCGATCCGCCTTGCATCATACATAAACAAATACTAATGCGGTCGAGTCAGTCGACCACAACCGGACCGTCATCAACAACAGCAGTACATCAGCCATTTGAACTGATGCTAAGCCGCGAAATAACCACAAGAACCTACGGAACGAAGAATAAGAGAAAGTGAACTAACAGGAAAACCTCAATGCACTAAGCAAACATTCAGGGTCATGATACCTATGCCTTCTCAACAATATGCCGTCAAAAGCAGCCGGCAATCGTGCAAAAATAAGGTGGAATCCACGAGACAGCATCCTTGCAGCTTTTACTGACCAGCGTCATAATCAGCTGTTACCCCGGAGATAACTCAGCACCAAATGCACTTTAAACAGAAAATTCGACCAGGAGATGACAGCAGACATGCCACTGGTGTCGACCGTGAGCCATGTCCTGAAAAATCTCGAGCCAGGCACAAGGCGGGTCACGTGGACTTCAGCCTAGTAGGCGAAACGGACTGACGGCATCCATTTTGGTCGCCAGTGATTTCATTTACCGCTGACAAATCAACTTTTGCCCACCGCGAGCCTGGCGGCACCCTACATATGATGGACAAAACAAGGCCCTTCTCAGTAAACGGTGACCGGGCCTACGTAGTACGTGCCCAACCCAACTCAACTTATTCATTGCTATCTGTTGTTCTAAGCAACTAGTTTGGTTATCATTACCTAGTACTCGTCCGGACACATCATCGTTGCGGACACGTTGGTGCCACCAGACACTAGCAATGCTCCGCATACAGCGATGATCAAAGATCTGAAGGCGCCTCAGATCGAAAGGGCCAAGTCTCACGCCCATAGAGTACGGCGGCCCTATCCGTGCCCCTGGAAACCCGACCTTTTAGACGAAAACACCTTTCTGTCGCCAATGATGTCGCAGACGGAAGAAGGCAGTTCTGGCTTTTGCAATGCGTGAACTGACTTCAGTTTCAATGTGCCCATCGTTGCTGGTGCAGCTGCTGAGGTAAGTGAATCGATCAACCACCACGAGTTCCTCGTTTGCAAAGAGCAAGGGATTATCAAATGGCTGGTGATCATGCGGAAGCACTGCAATTTAAAGGTGCGAAGCGCATATCAGATAATGGGACCACTGTATTGAGGCAATTAAGGGTTGATTGCGCAGCCCCAACATCAGTAAACAGCAAAAGGAGATCATCTGCATAAAAAAGACCAAATAGCCTTTCACCAAGCTGCGCCTCAACGCCAGCATCGTGAGGCTGCGCAAGGGAACATTCCATGATTGCGTCCATGATGAAATTGAACAAACCTGATGAACGCCCCTTGTCATCAGAAAAGCACCCGACAACTTACCGTAGACTCTGACGCGGCCTGTAGTGTTCGAGTACAGAGCACGTAAAAGGTTCATATATATCATGGGAACACCTTTCCGCAAAAAGAGTTCGAATATAATGTGTCGGTCGACTGAGTCGAAGACACATTTGAAGTCCAGGAACACAGCTATTGTCGGCCTGCGGTAAGTGTGGTGCTGCTCTAGAACCTGTCGCAGTGAATACGTGGTCTACACAGCCCTGTCCTGGGCGGAAGCCAGCTTGCTCTTCCCTAATCCGTGATTCCCATTCTGCAGTGAGGCGACGAACGACTATTGAGGCGTTAAGTTAATACCCCTGTGGTTGGCATAGTCGGTGCGACTGCCATTCTTGCATATTGCCAGTGTAACCGATTCAATCTAGTTAGCTAGGATGACCTCTTCCTTTAAGATCTATTGGAACAATGTCAGTGCTTTGCAGACGACCTCACCACTATCCTTAAATTGTGCAGGTGGGAGAGAAACCGGGCCAGTAATACGAGTATAATTGAGGGTTGCGATCGCGTTTCAGACCGCAGCCTCTGACAGAGTAGTTAAACTAACCGTCCATGGCTCAACCCGCATCATCTGAGTAGGAAGAAGTCCAGAAGCAGAGAGACAACTGAACTGTTCATGAAAGTGCACTGCCAAACGAGCCATACAGCGCTCCTTATAGTGATTCATAGCACCAGCGCTATCGCAGATTGTCCCACTGATGCTTGATTTGCTGGGACAAGTGGTGGGAATCAGCAGGAGCTTGCGATGACCGCCTACTATTCCTGCCTCCACTATTTCTTGAGCCCGACTGGTCCACCAGGCTTCCTCGTCAGCGCGCAGTCTCTACTTCATTTCGCGCATTATATTCAGTCTAGTCATATAGTGGTCAGAGCCAACCGGGAGGTTTCTTCTAGATGCCAAAAGGTTCACCGATCTCTCGGATATAAATTTATTGGTGCGGTAACGACTGATGCTTCTACGTGGTACATGGCAGTCGAGATACTAATCTACTGAAGCTAAGGGCTATTAGTACAAAAGATCGAAAGTTCGGTACGCACTGCATCCTAGTAGCCCTGTGTGATCAAGGATTCAGATAACTTCTCAGTTGGTAATCGGCGGAGAAGCTGGGTACGCCTCCTGGGAAAGGTCACGAAAAAACGACAGCGTACCAAGGAATGATCAGAGTCAGCGCAAGGACTCCAAAACGAGCGGCAATGCGGAATTGAACCATGCTACCTGTAACTTATGGTAACGTGATATACTGCGGTCCAACGCTGGTCAGCTGTAATTGGACGCCAAGTCATCATCATCATCAACAGCAGTACATCAGCTATTTGAACTGATGCTTCGCTGCCATAAAACCATGAGGACCTATGAAATAAAGAATAAGAGGAGGGGGAGAAGGGGAACTTACCTGAAAACCTTAATGCCCTAAGCAAGCATTCAGGGTCAAGGCGCCTACACCTTGTGTAGACAACATACCGTCACAAACAGCTGGCTATCGTGCAAAGATAAGGCAGCATCGGCGAGACAGCTTCCTTGCGGCTTTCACTGCCACGCGTCATAATCAGCCATTATCGCGCAGATAACTCAGCACCAAACATACTTTAAACAGGCAATCCGATTAGAAGACGGCAGCAGACGCGCCACTGGTGTCAGTTGCGAGCCATGTCCTGTAAAGTCTCGAGCCAAGCGCAAGGTGAGTCACGATGACTCCAACCCGGAAGGCGAGACGGACCAACGGCACCCAGTTTGGTCGTCAGTGACTTCATTTCCCGCTGCCAGGTCAACTTCTGTCCACCTCGAGCCTTGCGCCATCCTACACCTGGTAGACTGAACAAGGCCCTCCTAGGTAAACAGTGACCAGGCATGCGTAGCATGTGCCCGAGCAAACGCAACTTATTCAGTGCTATCTGTTGTTCTATGGTGCTAGCATGATTATCACTGCCTAGTACTCGCCTACGCACATCATCGTTGCGGACACGCTGGTGCCATCCGACACCAGCAATGCTTCGCAAACAACGATGATCAAAGACTTGAAGGCGCCTCAGATCTTCAGACCGAAGGAGCCAAGTTTCACTACCATAGAGCAGAACGGCCCTCCCTGTGGCCTTGTATACACGGCCTTTCAGGCGGAGGGAAACTCCCTTCTGTCGCCAAAGATGACGCAGGTTCAAGAAGGCAGTTCTGGCCTTTGCAATGCGTGAGCTGACGTCAGTTTCTATGCGCCCATCATTGTTGATGCAGCTGCCAAGATAAGTGAATTGGTCAACCACCTCGAGTTCCTCGTTAGCAAGCGTCAAGGGGTCATATATATATATATATATATATATATATATATATATATATATATATTCACAGTCTGTTAACAGACATTGTGCCATCAGAACCATGGCAGAAGAAAAAGGTGAGGAAGATGGGGACACGAATGCGATTAAAAAAATATGGGAAACGATTTTTTTTGGTTTTACGCCATTTTGTATTTATTTGTTTTGTGAGTTTTTGTGTGTATCAAAGGGATGGTGAAATTGCGGAACAACATTGCTGCCACTGATGTCTGTTGCGGGCCATGACGTCCAATGTTTCCAACCACTGCAATTCAGCATCTCGTGGTCCCCAACCTGGAAGGCGGACTGGTCCGACTGCTGCCAAACTTGAGGTCGCCTTCTTCATACTCCTTCTCCACGTCATCGGCTGTCCATCGCGACACTTTTTCCAATCGCTCCCTGGGAGTGCAAATAGCGCTCGACGTGGAAGGCGATGGGCTGGCATGCGCAGAACATGCCCGAGTCAGCGCATGCGATGTCGGAGAATAACGTCTTGAAGACTGGCACTATTCGCCCCAAGCACGCGGTCTCTCACCTCTGCGTTGCTTATGTGGTGTTGCCACCACACCCTAGCAATTCTTCGTAGACAGCGATTATCAAAGACTGATAGCCGCTTCATATCTTCCGAGCGAATAGGCCAAGTCTCACAGCCGTACAAGAGTACTGCACGGACGGAAGCATTGTACACCCTGCCCTTGAGCTTGAGACTGACATCACGACGACGCCATAGATGTTTCCGTTTGATGAATGCAAGGCGGGCCTTTGCAATCCATTCTGAGACTTTATCTCCAACACCGCCACCAGCCGTGATGCAACTCCCTAGGTAAGTGAAGCAAGGGACTTGCTCCAGAACATGTCCAGCAATGGTGAGCGCGGGTTGAGGCACCAGCCAATCCTGGAGCAGCGTTTTACATTATCCCGGAGTGAAGCACAGGCTGTACTTAGACGCCTCCATCGCCAAGTGGTCCAGAGCGTTCTGGACGGATTGTGGGTCGTCCCCCAGCAAGGCGATATCATCGGCGTAGTCCAAGTCCGTGAGTCTGTCTCCAGGGAGAAGCTCAACACCGCAGTCCTGGGCACCTTCCAGTGTTCTTTGGAGAACATCTTCGATGGCGAAATTGAAGAGGAAAGGTGAAATAGGGCAACCTTGGCGAACACAGCTGATCACAGCGAATGAAGAGGAGTGCGTGCCGTAAGCCCTAACTTTGCCCGACGTGTGACTGTAAAGTACTTTCAGGATGGTTACAAACTTGTCGGGCACACCTTTCTTCAGTAAACAGTTCCACAACGCAGATCTATCTACTGAATCAAATGCCGCTCGGATGTCCAAAAACCCTACGATTGTTGGCCGCCGGTGGATGTGACGAAGTTCGAGAACTTGCCGTAGCGTGAAGATTTGGTCGATGCAGCCACGGCCTGGACGAAATCCAGCTTGTTCTTCTCGGGAAAACTCCTCTCTAGTCGTTGAAAGCCTGCCAAGTAGGACCGACACGAAGATTTTGGATGCTACAGAGATTAGGGAGATTCCGCGGTAGTTGCAGCAATCGGCGCGGGTACCCTTCTTGTGAATCGGGACAATGACCGATTCTCCCCATGAGCTCGGAACCTTCTCCTCAGTCCAAACTTTCGTGAACAGCGATAGGATTTCGCTGATAAGTACACTCCCACCATCTTTGAATAGAGCTGGTGGTAGGTTGTCGGGACCCGAAGCTTTGTGGCGTTTCAAAGATTGGACTACATTTCGAATCTCTGCTTCATTTGGGAGGCTGTGGAGACAGGCCAAGCATCATACATTGGGGCTGGGGGTGTCGCAGGGGACTGTGTTGGGTGGTTGAATTGAAGAGCGAAATGCTCTGACCAGCGACCCAATCGTCTGCGAAGGTTGGTGATCTTCGTGCCGTCTGCCTCGCAAATCGTCTGGCTGATAGCGTGGAAATTGCAACCAGTGGCCCTGATGATGTAAAACAGACGGCGGAAGTTGCCAGCTGATGCAGCGGCTTCCATCTCATCAGCTTGTTTTGACCACCAAGATTCACGATCAGAGCGAAGGCTTGCTTTCAGCTGTTGCGTAACAGACCGGCGGTGTTCGTTGTACTCTGCGCCAGCAGGCACCGCCCGTCGACGATCCAGCAATTCTGATGATCTTCCCGAGATCCAGCATTTGGGAGCGGAGCGAGTGAGGCCACAGCTGGACAAACCGGCCGACAACAAGGCTTGCTGGAGACTTGACCAGTGTTGACCAACATCCAGAGTGTGAGAGAGAGGGAGCTTTTCGCGAAGCTTTTGTTGATAATCTCTCTTCACCATTGGGTCCTCCAACTTGTAGGCGTTCAGTCGGGTGTGTTTTGACCTAGGCGAACCACCAAAACGCATGCAAACGGTCGCACACACCAGTGCATGATCGGTGTCGACGCATGTTGACCAAAATGATCGGCAGTCGCGTACACTGCCGCGCCACCTGCGACTTATAGCTATGTGGTCAATCTGTGACCAGCGCTGGGTTGATGATGGGGGGCGCCAAGTGGCGTACTGACGTCCAGGATGACGAAAGCTGGTGCTGGAGAGGAATAGTTGATGGTCAGCACAAAGACTAAGCAGTCTCTCTCCATTGTCTGAGCGAACATCATCATATCCATGCGGTCCTCCGAGGTGGCGCTCACATGGCAGCAGACGACCGACACGCGCGTTGAAGTCACCCGCCAAAACAATGATGTCTGTTTTAGGAGCCCTTAGGAGCAGCTCATGAAGGTTCTGGTAGAACTGGTCTTTGACGATGTCTGAGCTACAGTCAGTGGGCGCGTAGGCAGAGATCACGAAGAGAGCACGCTTTTCGACTCGACATCCGCTGACCTTACAAGAGCCATGGAGCCTCATCGCACAAAGGCGGCTATTGATCGGAATCCAATCAATCAAAGCAGTCTCGGCTCTAGCGCTGAGGGCGATTCCAACACCAGCTTGCCCAGATGCGGCAGACTCGGCGTCACCAGAGAGGCGGAGATGGAACCGGGTGCGTGGATGGAGCGGTGACACCAGCTGGTAGACCGAGTTAGAGTCCTGGAGTCGTGTTTCAGTCAGGCAGCAGATATCAATTCCAAGGGTCTCTAGCGTGCGTGCAACTCCAGCTTGCTGACCGATCTGCAGTAATGTGCGTACGTTAAAAGCTGCAAGTTTGAACGGCGTTCCGGGTTGCAGGAGCGAAGATAGGCGACTTTGGGGCCGGCAACTCTCTGTTGAGTACTGTGTGGTTGAGTTGGCAGATGTCACGGGAACAGGTTCATCAGTGTAGGTGGGATTGATCGTTGTAGAGGAATCAGGTAAAAATGGGTGTGAATGGTACACGGGAAGAGTAGGTAAAATGGTGGCGTGTGCTTGTGCAGTTGGCATAGTAACATGAGTGGATAGCATGGTAACAGCAAGACAGCGGGTGAAAGGTTGTGTTGTAAGTCCATGGTTCGTCAAGGGGTCATCAAGTGGATGGTGGTCCTGCAGCAACACTTTGCTCTTTGAAGGTGCGAAGTGCATACCAAATAATGGGACCACTCTAGACACGCTATTCAGGGTTGATTGTGCCGCCGCAAAATCGTCGAAAAGCAAGACGATATCGTCCGCATAATCTAGGTCAACTAACCTTTCACCAGGCAGCACTTCAACGCCTACATCGTGAGATTCCGTCAGGGAACACTCCATGATAGAATCCACGACGAAATTGAACAAAAACGGGGAAATCGGACAACCCTGACGAACGCCACTTATAGTCGAAAAGCTATCCGATAGGACACCATAGACCCTGACGCCGCCTGTAGTGTTTCAGTATAGAGCACGAATGATGTTCACATATTTCGTGGGAACACCTTTCCGCGCAAGTATTTCGAACAGAATCGATCGATCGACTGAATCGAACGCACTCTTAAAATCGAGAAACACAGCTATTGTCGGTCTGCGGTATGCGTGGCGCTGCTCTAGCATCTGCCGCAAAGTAAATATATGTTCTATACAGCCACGTCCTGGGCGAAAACCGGCCTGCTCTTCCCTAATCCGAGATTCCCGTTCTGCAGTGAGGCGACGAACGATAATCGAGGCCAGTAATTTTGTCACAACTGGCGTTAGGCTAATACCCCTGTGGTTCGCACAGTCTGTGCGACTGCCCTTCTTGTATATTGCCACTATAATCGATTCGCTCCAATTAGCTGGCACACTTCGTTCCAGATACGTTCGAATAGGGAGGTCAGTGCCCTGCAGAGGACCTCACCTCCATCCTTAAATAGTGCAGGTGGGAGGGAATCCGGGCCAGCGGCACGAAAACGATTGAGGGCTGTGATCGCGTTTCGGACCTCGGCCTCCGACGGAGGCTCTAAACTAACCGTCCATGGCACGTCCTGCATCACCTGAGTAGAAAGAGGTCCGGGAGCATGGGGCCAGCTGAACTGATCTTCAAAGTGTTCAGCCCAACGAGCCATACGGCGCTCCTTATTGTGTATCAGCGCACCCGCGCTGTCTCTGATTGTCTCACTGACGCCTGGTTTTCTGGGACCAGTGGTGCGGATTAGCTGGAAGAGCTTGCGGTAATTGCCTACTGCTCCTGCCTCCTCCGTTTCTTGAGCCCGACGGGTCCACCAGGCTTCCTTGTCAGCACGTAGACTCCGCTTTAGTTCACGCCTAATAGCCCGTCTGGTCACATTGTGTTCAGAACCAGCCGGGAGGTGTCTTCTAGCTTCCAACAGGTTCACGGACCTCTCGGATATCCAGTGACTGGTGCGGTGACGACTGATAGTGCGACAAACAGATGCTCCTGCGTCGTGCATAGCGGCCGAGATCCTATTCCACTGAAGTTCAGTGTCATTAGGACAGGACAGCGGAAGTTCGCTATGCAGTGCTTCTTGATAGGCTTGCCTGACCGAGGGTTGGGTCAATTTCTCCGTTGTCAATCGGGGGAGACGCTTTGTGCGCCTTCCGGTAAAGTTCATGGAGAAACGACAACGTACCAAGGCATGATCAGAGTCGACACAGGTACTCCAGTACGAGCGGCAATCCAGAATGGAACCGCGCCACCTGTAACTTATGGCTATGTGGTCAATTTGGGTCCATCGCTGGCCAGCTACAGGTGGACGCCAAGTGGCACTTCGGCGCCCACTGTGTCTAAAAGCAGTGCTACTAAGAAACAACTGGTGCTCCGCACACAGTTGCAGCAGACGCTCGCCGTTGTCAGTCCGTTCGGAGTTAAGTCCATAATTACCACCCAGCTGAGCTTCTGAAGAGCTCAGACGCCCTACTTGGGCGTTCATATCCCCTGCAAGTACTATAATACCTGAACTAGTAGCACTGCGTAGTAGCGCGTTCAGTTCGTGATAGAAAGTGTCCTTGACTGCATTAGAACTGCAGCCGGTGGGAGCATAAACGGAAATCACAAACAAACAGCGTTTTGTTTTACTTCGCGAATTCACCTTAGCTGATGTCGTCAAACGGGCTGCACATAAACGGCTGTTCACCGGAATCCAATCAACCAACGATGACTCAGCCTTGGAGCTGAAAATGATACCTACACCAGCTTGACCCGTGAGTGCCGCATCGGCGTCTCCGGATGTGTGCAACCAATAACGAGAGGATAAACGGGGTGCAGTCAATTCAATAACCCCGTTAGGGTCATTAATCCTAGTTTCGGACACACAACACACATCAATACCCAGTGTATCCAAGGTGCGTGCGAGTGCAGCCTGCTGACCTATGTGTCTTAGAGTGCGGACGTTGAATGTCGCCATGGAAACGGGACAGCGTGGCCTTATAAGGGACTTTTGCCGATAGGCGTCCGATAGGTGCTGTGGGATGGTGGCTGCAGATGGTACTACTCCAGTAGCACTTCGGTTGCTGTCAATTAAGCTGGGAATTATAGAAGGAAGGTTAGTAATGGGGGCCGGGATGGGAGTAAGAGAAAAAGGTGGAAAAGAAAGGAGGGAGGCGCCAGCAGTAGCATGTTTTCGCTTATCCGCCCTGCGGTATGCAGCAGATAAGGCGACCCTTGATAATCTGCGCGACGGCCGATGCAGGATGAAGTTTATGTTTGAAGAAAATGTCATGGTTGTATGTGGGCTGGGATACTGCCAGGGCGCCCAGACCTAGACAGGAGGACGATTAGGGTCCTCATCCAAAGCCTTTGGCTCAAAAGTCTGTCCGCAAGGCAGCGGGGTGGCAGTGATTTAGTTTTACAGAAATGGACACCATCCCATTTCAAACCCCCAACCTGGAGGACCAGGAGACTGAGTTTATCTGACCTCCCACCATTGATCAACCTGGTAGGAGTAGCTCTCAAGATGCTCGGAGGCATCACCCAGTATAGCTCAATGGGTCAATAAGGTACGCAAACCGTCGCAATACGTTAAGGTCCAGTCTCGTTGCGACGGACGCCAAGTGGCACCTCGACGCCTACTGTGTCTGAAAGCAGTGCTATTATGAAACAGCTGGTGCTCAGAGTAAAGCTGCAACAGACGCCCGTTGATGTCCGTCGGTTTGGAATTAAGCCCATAATGACCACAGGTTTGGTTGGACACACTTTCAGATATGGCTAGGAGCCGGTCCCCATGGTGTTTGTGCTATGAGTTCCTTTGTCCACCCCCCTCCTGCTTAGTCTCCCCTCTAATTACGATCTCATTCGCTAGGATTAATATAACTCTTTACGGCACGATAGCCGGCCGTTAGCTCTCCGGAACGATGTCCATCTGTTACTGGGGACTCAGCCGGCGTACCATTGTTGAATTTTTTTCTTCTTGTCTTTAGCATTGCGGCACAATAGCTGTGTTTTCTACCTGCAGCCAACGTGTATAATGACGATGACCACTTAGCTGAGCTTCTGAAGAGCCCGGGCGACATACTTGTGCAAGTACTACGGTATCTGAACTAGTAGCAATGCGTAGTAGCGTGTCCTTTGCAGCATCAGAACTGCAGTCGGTGGGATTATAGGCGGAAACCACAAACAAACAGCGCCTTGCACTTGTATTCATGATCTTATCCAATCATGGACATCCCTGTCGCCACCTACTCACAATGCACCAATCGGGCTCCCACCTACGTGGCCACCCACTGAGGCTCACACATCAGCACAGTCGGCTGAACTGCAGACGACACTAATTTGCTTTGCGAATCTGCCGACCGTGGAATGCTCTGCCTGCCGATTTAGTCTTGGCACCCACTGTGGCGGACTTTAAGACCCGCCTGGACTGTCATCTGGCCGAGTTACACCGCGATATTCCCTAATATAAGTACCTTCTACTGGATGGAATTTCTTTCTCTTTTTCTTCTATCTACTTCCTTTCCAAAGCCGTTTCGGAGCGCGTGGTGGAATGTCACGCTTTGAGCCGGCGTGCATCCTGTTTAAATGCCGCATAAGCCCGATGAAGATACGGCTAACACGCGAGTCCAACCCGCTATAAGGTTGCTTGGCCTTTCATTAGACCCGACCCGAACTCTTTGTACCCTATGGGTCATGTAAAGCTCGAGCTTTTATTCCCATCAAATACAATGTTCCAATGTACCTCGTGAATCGAGCTTAGTTGATGTCGTCAAGCGGGCTGCACACAAACGGCTGTTTACCGGAATCCAACCAACCAACGATGATTCAGCCTTGGAGCTGAGAATGATGCCCACATCAGCTTGCCTCGTGAGGGCTGCAACGGCGCCTCCGGAAGCGTGCAATCACGAACAAGAGAACAGGCCGGGTGCAGTTAATGCAACAACGCCGTGAGGCTCAGTGATCCTAGTTCCAGATACGCAATACACGTCGACACCCAGTGTGTCAAACGTGGCTGCGAGTGCAGCCTGTCGACCTATTTGTGTTGGAGTGCGAACGTTGGATGCCGCCGGGGAAACGGCACAGCCAGACCCAAAAAGGGACTGTTACCGATAAGTATCCAGTAAGTGGTGCAGGAAGATAGCTTAAAATGGTTTGATTCCAGTGGCATTACAGTACCTGCCAATTACACGCAAAACTATGGAAGGGTTAGTAACGGGAGTTGGGATAAGAGAAACAGGTGGAAAAGAAAGTGAGGCGCTAGCATTGGCGTGTTTCCGCTTATCCGCCCTGCTGTATGCAGCAGATAAGGGGACCTTTGATAAGCTGCGTGACGACCGACGGAAGATGTGGTTGAAGTTTCAAGTAGCCATGATTGTCCGAGAGACTGAGATACTGCCAGGGCGCCCAGATCTAGACAGGGGAACGATTAGAAACCACAACCAAAGTCTTTGGCTCAAAAGCCCGTCCGCAAGGTAGCGGGAATGCGTCAATGACTTAGTTTTACGATGGACGCCATCCCATTTAAAACCCCCGACCCGGAGGACCAGAACACTGAGTCTGGTATGAGCAGCTCACAAGGGGCTTGGGAGCACCGCCTAGTATGGCTCAAATGGTCAAAGACGTACGCAAACCGTCGCACCATTTTATGGTGCAGTCTCGTTGTGATGGAAAGCGCTCCCCAACGGGGAATCGAATCTGGACTTTCCAAGTGACAGATGGAGATAATCACCAATACAACCCTATTCCAAAACCAGAAAATTGTGTTGTCATAAACAACAGTGAAATGAAATACGGTGTGATTGGGAATAAAGCTCATTAAGTAAAGAAAGACAAACACGAAATTTCAAACCGTTAATGGTATAAACAAAGCGTATTTGGAAACAAATTTGTGAGCACTCAGTTAACCACAACTTAATTTGAACCAAGCATGGTTTTGTTAAGCAATCATGCTTTACTAATCGTTTGTGCTTCTTAGATGGAATAAGTAGCTGTCTTAATGATGGAATCTCAGTTGAAGTATGTTGCCACGACCTTAGCTAGGCATTTGACACGGTTAACCACCGGTTCTAACTTGCGAAACTGGAATGGTTTGGGCTGCATGCTCAACACTTGACTTGTATTGCAGACTCTGTGGTAGAACCTTCGTGTTAGAGTCGGAGAAGCTAGATCAAGCATCGGCACTGCGCACAGGGGTTTTTCTCAAGTTCTGTTTTAGTACTATTATTGTTCCGCATGTTTATCAACGATTTGGCTCTTCTGCCCTTAAATACCAGCAAATGCCAGTTACTGACTTCTCAAAACGAAGGGATTACGGTGCTAACGTCCGTCAGGCCTCTAGATATGTGACGTGCAGATGAAGCACGAGACTAAGGCATCATTGTGGCGAACGACTTCAAACCTTCAGCGCAATGTAAGCATGCTACAAAGCGCGGAATAGGTTTTTTCGCCTCAAAAAATCTTTACACAGCATTAGAGCTGAGATTTTTCTTCCTGTATACAAAGCAGTGATAAGATCATATCTAGGATACTATGCACAGGCTTGGGCACCGTACCACCGAAAAGATGTCGACTGTATAGAGAAGGTACAAAAACTGGCGATTAGGATGATTGAGGGTTTACGTGACAAGCCATACGCTTAACGCTTAAGAAGCATAGGTCTGTATTCAATGGAACAGCGCAGGCTAAGAGGGGACCTAATAGACCTTTAAAATCATGGAGGGTTTTAGTTGTACCCAGTATACTGAACTGTTCGAGCTAGTCTGGTCAAATCACCTGCGAGGACACCAATTGAAGCCCAAGCATCAGAGATCTGGGCTGGACATCAGGGCGAAATTCTTTGTGAATCGCGTAGTCAATAGCTGGAATACGCTATCTCCCGCATTAATAGAATGCAGCATAGTAGATGCCTTTAAAATAGACCTAGATATATAGTCTGAACATTTTCCAGAATTTGTAATTTTATCGCATCATGCCACTGTAACCTCGTACTGCATGACGGTACAGAGAATGGTTTTGTGTGTGCTTCAATCTATGCAGAAGTCACAGAAGTTAATCAGACATCGAAGTATTGGGGGCTCTTGTTCGTTTGCCGGTGCAAGGAACAGGGCGCTCGTTAGGCGAAAGCTTGTATCGTCCTTGGAAGTTGACCTAACCTGACCTGAATCAATGTGAAGCTCGACAGGTATGACTAACATTGCTAGTGAAAGAAACTCGCCAGCTTCGAGACAGCATCATAGAAGAATTTGCTAGCATTGATGTAACCGAGCTAGCGGGGTCCATTCAGGAAGACTGCAGATAACCCGACAAAGCCTTTTGATGAGCTGGTTCGTATTGCCTCGACACACCGTCGTGTCTAATTTGCAGTAAGTGCGCCCCCGGGTTCGAGGCCCGAGTTTTCACGGCCACAAGCGCATTGGTGGTTTCTGAATCTGCGTAGAACCATCCACCCTCGCATATTAGCGATGCTTTACCACAAGGTGTTGACGCATTACTGGTACCCTTTAAGCTTTGTTGTTGATGACAGGACAAAAGCCTGACATCACCCAATCGGACAGTGTAGGTGCAGGAGCGAGCTGTAGACACACCAAATTTGATCCCAGCAGTGCTTACTCGGTGATGCAGCCATGAACAAGCAAAATCACGCAGGTACAAAAGAACAACAATGTTCGGTTTCGTACTGCAGCATGCACTGTAGTCTCAAGTGGTAAACTAGTCGATCCACCCATATATATGGTTCGGGCTGGTCGCAGCATCCTCGCAGTAAGTTGACAGCCAAAGAAAACGAGTATCGAGCCAAGTAAACCATCCCATTGTTTCAAGTGAAGCCGGATGAAGGTGTGAATAGGTGGCATTAGAGCCTAGTCTTGAGGTAGTAATTCGAAATTTGAAGGTGCAAGGCACACACTGAGGATACAGAACTCTGCCTCAGATGGCCCATGGAAAGCATGTGGGCTTGGGCGTAAAAACGTTAGGTCATCCGTATAACCGAACCTTATCCGCCGGGGGTCGGCAGTATAACTTTGCGGGGAACAGATAGTCCTAGACACAAGCAAACATGAGTCGTGAAAGTTGAATAAAAAAGCGACACCACACATAATCTTTTCAGAGGCTGCGTTACAAACAAGCGTGACCGTTAATGTTATTGGTGATTTTAGTGGGAACGACTGATGAATCCTACAGACCACAACAGACTCCGTCATACGAGGTCGTAGGCGACTGGGGTGGTCGACGGACACAGTTTTTACTGCAATGGCATGTTATCTTTGCTATAAAATGCTATCAGAATGTTGGTAAACACTTCCATCCCACTACAACGTATGTTTAATGGCGCAGGTTCAAGGCCAGCGCTGAAAGGTTTACTGCGGTTGCGTTGTTGATATCTTACGTATCTCGCTAGGAGAATGTCAAAGTAACGTTATAAGAATGTGTGAGCAGCATCCTGACGAAATAACAGAAAAAGCATAATATATGGGAGCCACTCAGAAAAGGTATTGATAAATCTGTATCCGAGTTTCAGGTGAAAACAGATGCTAAATAAATAGTAAGCGTCTCGCACCCACTGTTCGTGCAGATAGGTGGGTGACTACGCACCTGTGCATAGACTCGATGCGTGACTGATCATCTGGAGAGTCAAGCAGTTCAAGTAAATAATCTTCTGCTTCGCGTCCGAAGATGCCCCCATCCAAGTGTATTAAATACCTCTTCGCTACATTTGCAAGCGTGTAGAAACTGTAATCTCTCCAATTTATGAAATAACCAGATTCGAGATCCAATATAATCTTTTTGATGTCTTGTGGGTTGCCGGGTTTACGAAACAGATCCGTCACTGTAACGCCATCTTGAGCTATGTACACCAAAAGTTCCTAAGACTTTTATAGTAAGTGCGTGACACGTACCTTGAGTTGGGATGGTATATTACACGACTTGAATGAGTCACATAATTTGACGTTGAAAAAAACTTTCGTCAACCTCCGTTGCAATCCATGACGCCTTGTGACACATTTTCTTATGTTTTCGAACAGAGGCATAATAAGTAAATGCAGCCTTAGACCTGGTGATCAGGCATTAAGTGGTCAGACGCCGAGTACACAAAGGACCACGAAAACCAAACACACAGCATCATGTGCAATAAGTGAACGCCAAGGTCACAGGGGGACGTGTAGGTCACTTTTCACTGGCACAGGGTTGTTTGCTAAGTAATTTCCGTCAAAAACGCAGTTAGGTCAATAACCTAACTTAAAGCACTTTTAGCCTCTGCGTACGCTAAATTAAAAACATTGACGCGGCAACCACTTTCTGGTGGGCTAAACTTTCTAGTTTTACGTGAATACCTCGTGAAGAAAAATGTTTGAATAAACCCTCGTGACTAAATTCTACTGTTATCAATTTTTCTTGCGATAATTCTGATATCCAAATGCGTGGATTGTAGAAAAGTTTCCCTTCCTATTCAATGGCCTCCAGTGCACACTCAGAATGATGGATGCGCATGATTGCTAGTTAAAACGAGTGACCGATAAGTGACCGCAACGTGACCGAAACCCCTCCGTCGGGTGACCGATAAGTGACCAAAAATGCGCCACGCGGGATAATTTCCAGCAACCAGTCGGGAACTCAGAAAAATGTTGGCAGCAGTTCAGCTCAGGCCTCGTAAGGTTCCAAGGACGATACAAGCTTCCGCCTGACGAGCGTCCTGTGTTTGCGAGGTGAAACGAACAAGTGATCCAAGTACTCTAACTTCCGATTTACATCCGTGGCTTCTGCAAGGGGTTGAATCCATAGCGAAACACTGTGTACTGTCAACTAGTATAGCGGCATGTTGCTGTGGCGTTTATGAATTATTCACATTTTGCTTTTAACTCCCTATTCTATCTTTTGTCGATTTTGGTATATTTGTTTTAACTCACACAAAAGGGTATATACTCATTTTCGAATTTCATTCGTCTTCTGGTTGCGGTTACGTTGTGCCGCCTTCTAGTGTTGTGTGTGCTTCGCATCAGTCGTCGGACCACTATTTGCGATCAGCGTTCGATTCCTCCGTTCGTGCCATCGGACAGGTTTGTTGATTTTCACCTATTTCAACCCGACCGTGAGTAACCGTTTTAAGGTCCTATTCGCAGCGGTTATAAATCTCTCTGTCAGACACTATATTTAATGACCATGCCTTTTTAATCTTTTGATTACTTTTCTATTTTTTCCTTATGTCTGTCTAGGCTGCCCCCGTGAATAGATGAAAACGCAAATAGCTTTTTGTTACCCATCTTTGATGTTTCAAACCCTCGTGCTTGGTTTATTCAGGTGGAGGCCATCTTCCGATTCGTAAGATCACTTCGCAATCATCGATGTATTCATACGTCACCGCTCGTCTTCCTTTACAGATGGCCTCGGCGGTGATTGATATGCTTGATCCGATGCCGACGGAATCGTCGTATGACAAGCTCAAGTCAGCCGTTCTAAACCGCACTACGGCTTCAGATGAAGCACGGCTACACATGCTACCTTCAGGCATAGAGTTTGGAGACCGCAGCCCGCCTCAACGCCTCCGGCACATGCGTTCACTTGTGGGTTCCACGACCCTGGACAATGCCATCCTCCGACAGATCTGGACTTGGTGCCTTCCAACAAACACCAGGGCAATTTTAGCAGTCCTGGCTGATGAACTTCCTTTGGACAAACTAGCCGAAGCGGCCGACAAAGTCCATGAACGGTTCTTTAAAGCTGATGGGAATAATGTGACTGGACTGAGTACCATCTGGAAGTAGCCCACTTGACGATATTAGTGAACGGCTCTCTAGGTTAGCTCTCGCTGTGTCTCACATCGGTCGTGAACGACCTGCTAACCGTAGATCAAACTCAAGAAGTGGCCGCCGTTGTTAATCCTGCACCAGCCGCTCGCGATAATACTGTTACTACCACCGCCATTTCGGCGATGCTGCTCGCACTTGTCGTCCAGGTTGTAAATACCCGAAGACGTTTTTGGATTCTCGGCAGGGAAACGACAAAGGCAGACAGTGATGGCGACAGCTGCTGCTGGCCAAACCATTAGTCGCCTCTTCTACGTTTTCCATTCCACCACCAAACTCCATTTTTTGGTTGCTACTAGCGCCGAAGTAAGTGTTATACCTCGATCCTTAGAAAAACGTGCTAAGCGACCACCCGGAATTACCTTACAGGCAGATTACCAAACCAAGATCGCGACGTATGGTCAGAAACTGCTGACACTTAATCTTGGTTTGCGACGAAATTTCACCTTCATCTTGCTAATTGCCCATGTACAGACGCTCATCGTTTGTATTGACCTTCTCACCAAATTCGGCCTGGTAGTAGACCTGCGATGTGGCAGGCTGCGAGATGGTACTACGTCGTTAACTGTTTCTGGATAGCACGCTACCGTTAATTCCGTTCAGCTTCAAGTACTTCTGCCTAAAGTGCCACGCTACTCATCATTACTGCAACAATTTCCCTCCCCTTAGAGCAGATGACGGCACTTTAGGGCCCAAACACGATACCTGTCACCGTATCGTCACAACCGGTCCTCCTGTGTCCGCCAATCCAAGATGCCTTCCACCGGACAAACTACAAGCGGCCAAGAGTGTGTTCGAACGCATGCTTAAGCTCGGGATCATACGCCCTTCCGTAAGCTGCCGGCATCTCCGCTTCATTTGGCGCCCAAGAAGACCGGCGATTGGAGACCATGTGAAGACAACCGTACGCTCAACAGTGTCTCTGTTCCCGATAGATACCCACGTTTTCATATCCATGATTTTTAGCTAGTTGCACGGAATGTCTGTTTTCTCTACAATCGACCAATTTCGTGCATACCATCACATTTCTGTCGTTCTTGATGACATCCCAAAGACCGCTATTACTACCCCTTCGGTCTCTATGAATGTGACCGTATGCCCTTCGTATGGCGAAACGCCGCCTAAGCCTTTATGTGCTTCATTGAACAAGCCTCAAGAGGGCTAGACTTCCTCTTCGCCTTCACCGACGACATTCTCGTCGCCAGTTTGAACGATGAGAAACACCTGTCACATCTCCGTCTTATCTTCAAGCGTTTTGCTCAGTACGGCGTGAGGATTAATTTTGACAAATGTATCTTCGGCACAATATGCGTTCCGACATCCAAAAATTGGCGAAGCTTTGTGTCACTTGTCAAACTAGCAAGATACATCGGCACACGGTCACCGTGCCTGGCACATTTGCTTTACCCGACGCCAGATTCGAACATGTCCACCTTGACCTCGTTGGACCACATCCTCCATCCAACGGTTTCCAGTATTTGCTGACCTGTGTCGACCGTTTCACACGATGGCCTCATGCAATACCCTTAGGAGACATTTCCAACGAAACTGTTTCCCGGACCTTCGTTGAAACCTGGATAGCTGTGTTTGGCACCCCGGCCACGATCACAACAGACAGAGGTCCCCAGTTCAATTCCGCTCTCTTTCGAGACCTCAATCGTTCACTCGGCTGTTGTCATCTGCAAAAGACTGCCTACCATCTAGCCGCCAACGGTGTTGTGGAACGTTTTCGTCGGCAACTGAAAGCCGCAATTACCGCATCAAAAGCAAGCACGCACTGGTCCGAACAGCTACCAATTATCCTTCTCGGCATTCGCAACACGGTCAAGAAGACCTAGGTTGTTGCCCCACTGAACTGATTTTCGGCACAACTCTCAAACTTTCTGGTGAGACAGTGTTAGATTCCAGAATCACTGGCGAACTAGGCCCGACTTCCTATGTGGTACGAGTGCGACAACATTTTTTTAGTCTGGCCAACACCGCCCAGATTCAGCCCTCAAAATCAGCAGGTCCACTCTGAATTGCCTACCTGCCCTTTCGTTTTTGTGCGCGTCGATGCGGTGCTTAAACCCTTGACACCACCGTATGAGGGCCATTTCAAATTTCCGGCTCGCAAAGAGAAATACTTCGTATTGGATATAAACGGTGCGAAGGATTCTCTGAGCTTTGATCGCTTAAAACCAGGGCACATTGAAACTAAAACATTACCAGCTACCGAACAGACGTTTCCTAGTACCCCTCCTACCCAGCCAATGTATAAACTCTGTGTGCCCCCTCTACACCCTCCACCAAACCAGTGACTGAGCCATTCGCACCAAAGCACACACGCTCTGGAAGCGCTGTTGATTTGCCTTCCAAAATAATGACCACCAAAAACGCACAAATTTCGGGCGTTCGTTCTCCCGAATCACGCTCTAGAAGGAGAGTTTTGTATTGTTTATGAATTCTTCACATTTTCCTTGTAACTTCCTATTTTATCTTTTGGCGATTTTTGTTTATTCGTTTTAACTCACACAACAAGTTATATACTCATCTTTGAATTTCGTTCGTCTTCTGGTTGCGGTGACGTGCCGCCTTCGAGTGTTGTGTGTGCTTCGCATCAGTCGTCGGACCTCTATTTACGATCGGCGTTCGGTTCCTCCGTTCGTGCCATCGGACAGGTTTGTTGATTTTCGCCTAGCTTTACCTGACCGTGAGTAACCGTTTTAAGGTCCTATTCGCAGCGGTTATAACTCCCTCTGTCAGACACTACAACGCAGCCAAATTATAATAATGCAGGAAAAGTTTCAGTGCAACGTTTATTTAGGCCTATATTAAAGGCCTGTGCGATGCGGCATTCTATTAATGCTGGAGGTAGTGTATTCCAACTATTGCCTAAGTGATTCACAAAGAATTTTGCCCTGATATCCAGCTAAGTGACCGCTGCTTGAACTTCAGTTGATGCCCTCGCGATGGATTTCATCCAGCTAGCTTAAACAGCACAGTACACTGCATACCACTAAAAGCCCATCACCCTTATTCATTTTCCCAACTTTCCACCTAGGTTAACGAATCCTCTCCTTTGTTTTGCTGCTAAATGCCGACACGCATGAGGATTTACATTACTGATTTGCGTAGAAAATACACGGTCTAAACGTAAAATTGGTTACACTTTTGCGGATAACACAGTAGGTGCTCGTTTACGTACCGTCATCACGCAATCCCTTTTCGGATCCATTGTCGGACTCCTAGCCTCCATCAAATCAATAGCGTGAAATGGAACTTATGTGTGCAATTATGACATATGCACACAGAAATCCGTTTACCCCGCGATAAAGAGCTTAAAGGGTAGACGAAGCAACTCACTAACTATGCGTTTGACAAGGGTGTTCCTCGTGTGATGCTGAATGCACCCTCCGCAGCATTTAACCGCAAACTAGAGTAATGAACGTCAAGTAACACATGTATTACGTCAAAGGATGTGCTAGCAAGTTTCGCTTGAAGTAGGTTTATCACCCATCATGGAGAGAAGCGCCGCCGCTTTCTCAGTCTATTTGCAACGAAAATGCCCTGCCTCGCTGAGTGCTTCGAACCAGGAATAAGAAGTAAGATTCGCAATGCGTGTATTCCTAAATAATTCCATGAACACACCGAACGCTACACAGAAGTGTTGATTTGTGTCATTCGGATTTTTGCAACCTTCCATCACACAATGATGCTTCAAGAATCGCGTTAGCCACCGGAAGATAAGCAGCTGCTAAAACGATAGTTTTGTAGAAGAAAGATGATTTGGGTACGTGCGTCGTGCAGCCGTGTTGGTGGCTGCGCCCGGGGCAGATACGGCTTCACATATCCATCGGTGATTTGAATGGCACTGCAAGAAATGCGATTTCAGCTGCTCATTTTTAAACTGGAAGGGAGCAGTAAGCAACTTATTTTTAGTTGCGCCATTTACGCGGGATAAAGCTAGTGGGCTCAAGTTGTAACTTTATCCATATCGCGGGTAATCCATTAATGACTGTATGTCCCACGCTAAAAGTCTGGTAAAGCGCAATAATAATATACGCAAAGAAAGATAAATGGAAAACTAACAGATAACCCGCTTGATGTACCATTTGAGCACGTCCTCAGGCCACTCGCAGAAGACTAGTTAATAAAGAAAATTGCGCGGCGTTGAAGTGCAGCAACGGATATTGAACCGTCAGTCCTTAATAAAATCACACCCACAGTCCGGGCGATTGACCGATTTGTTTCGGAGGAGGGACCGTAGTTACGGTCCTCAGCTGACCTAGTAAGACTATGAGTAAACCTTTTGTCGTACGAAAATGTTTAAGTGTGGCAGTACGCTATGTGGATCGAATTCCGATGAGATAACTATATTTGTGAGCCGGAACTATGAATTCACGGCGTGGGTTTGGGCAACGCCAGAACTTAACCGCCACTCCGTTTCGTCCAACGGTCACTCCAATAACATGTCAGCGCAGCTGGACGGCCAGCCGTGTTAGTTGGGGTGTTTTCAACACCCGCAGAAGCGAAGGGTCAATATAAAAACATACGGCGTTGTTCGTCCAGATATGCCTGTAACAAAGATGTACCTCCTTAACACCTTGGTGCTTTGGCTGGACGGCGTCACAGTTTAAGTAATTCGTAAGTTCAGTCAACTCCACTGGCCAGTGGAGCGCTCTAATTGAGAAAAGTGTCTGCTTCTGGCTGGCCCAATCAGACACATTTTTAACGGCTGTTGGTCACTCAATTACATATCGGTTTAGCTTAAAGGCTATGGTATTATGTAATAACAACCTGGTAAAGGATTTCGGTTTAATTTTGACAGTCGTTGCAGGCAAGAAACGTTCATTTACGGCATAGGTTAAAGGTGCTTTTGGACAATACTATGCGTGACTAGATGTCATCCAACTGGGAACGAAGGTTTGTCACTCACAAGCAAATTTGGTTTGGCATAACGTTTAAATATAACGTAGTTACAACTTCACAATAGAGTTCGGCTTGATGTATTGCATGGTATTTGCAACTAGGAAAAATGCATCCACAGTAAATAGTAAGGGTGGATTGGAAAAATACCACTTACTGACCAAAAGTCCTTCTAAATATGCCAGTTGGGACGGTCGGGGAAAATTAGACACCCAGGGAGCTCAAACTGTCTCTTCAGCTGACATCTTTGGGCGCTCGTATGGACCGAGCAAACCTTTTACGGTCACACGGGCTATGTGAGAACGCAGGTAGGAAATTCTAAAATAAGTGTTGACGGCAATAAAAGCAGTTAATGGAATGGAAACAGAAATTATAAACTACCAAGAAAGATTTGAAACCGTAACTAGACTTTCGAGCTCCAACATTGGTGTTAATCATCTGTCCTTGGGTTATGCGTTATACTATTCGACACCACTGTGATACTTGATCAGCGCTTAACCGTTCCGATCGGGGCGTGTGCAACTGCGGTGTGGCGCAGGCGCCACGCGATAGTGTCCAGCTAGAGCAGACTTAAGGAACGGGTCGCCCCGAAGGCACCCACAGTTTAGTCATATCGCTTGCGACCTGAGTGTCTACTCTGAATGTAGGAGAATCCTTAAAGCATGCATCATATACGTACCTATTCCCGGGCGTTGCTCAAATGCCACCTTGCCGCGGAGCAAGCATGGGAACTTCACCAATACGCTGTATATTTTGATGAAGCCTAGGAATATTGCAGCAATCATTACTTTTCTTATGATACCGTACGATCTACAGTTCATCCACAGTATTCCGAAACAGACGTGAGTAGCAGTCGCTCAGTTCGCACAGAATTAACGTCGATTAAGACGAAATGCTTACATCAACCCGTTGAGTAAACGTCGAGTATTAGGATAAAAAATATAATCCCCAGTGATATAAAACACTTCCGCCTTTTACAAGTTTCGAAAGGGTACATTTATAAATATATAATGGCTGTTTTCTCAACGCAGCGTGACCTACCTTCAAAGGCACGCTACTAATGCTACGAACGCATTATTAATGGTACAGAAACGTTGCGAGGTTACCGGTACATACTTGATAACTGTGTGTATGTATTTGTAGTATTTATTTGGGCGCATGTGTAAGTACTCGTGTTGTACGAGTTCGTTTTTATTACTGTGAATTTGTGAGTTTGTTCGGAGAAAGAGTCAATTTGAGAAAAGATCAGATGGAACCTTTGCAGTGCGTGACGTTCGCGAACTTTGTTGGATCCTCCGGTATGGCGTGGCAGTGACTTGTAGTTTCTTGTAAGGAGAACGGATGCCAAGCGAAAACGCACCTCCTGGCATACTGACTCCGAACTATCAGCTGGACCAGTAATTAACCCGAACCATCCAGCTGACATACCGTGGAGGTTGTTCGGCCAGTAAATGCAAAGATCATACGTTTCTCTACAAACATAGAGCCCCTATCCTTCTGCTTAAATTATTGCCAAGTCCATTTGGCAGTTGAAAGGGAAATATCAGATGCTATTTCGCGTTTCGTTGTTACCTAAATATTTTCATTCCCAGTCGACGTCATCAAGTTTCCCCGTCCGCACAAGTGACGAAAACATGTCAGCTGGAGCGACCTTTGTACATCCCTGAGTAGCCAAAGTTTGCACCCCCGGCGGTCTCAGTTGGTCACTTTATAGACGAATTTTTGTCACTCAGCATGTTATTATTTCACCCCTCTGTTATGTACCTTGAATGCGTTTTTACTAGTTTCAAGTAGCGTTCACGTGTGGAAAAAGTAACTTATTAACTTGCAATTAAGCAATAGTATTGCAATTAAGTTAGACCGAATATTGAATTTCAGTGACCGAACTTCGTCCAGTTTGGGATGACGTCTAGCCACTCAGAATGTTTTCCAAAAGCACCCTTGCCGTATACTGTAAAGGCATTTTCCTGACTGTAACTGCCCTCAACCTTAAACCGAAATCTTTTCCGAAGGCGATTTTACGTAATACTATAGCCGTTACGCTAAACCGATATTGTTTTTGTGTGACCAAACATCGTTAACAACGTGTGCGATTGTGACGTTCTGGGACACGAACGTTGGTGAAGCAAAGCACTCCAATGGCCAGTGGCGCTGCCTGGACTTACGATTAGTTAGAAAGTGACACCATCCCGTCAAAGAACTAGGTGCTAAGGATGTACAATCTTATTTAACGTCATATCTGGAAAAAAACAAGCCATATATTTCCTATTGACCCTTTTCCTCTGCAGGGGATCAAAACACGCCCAAATTAGTCGGCTGGCCGTCCATCCGTGCAGACAGCGCTGCCTACAATCTTCGACGTGATGGGCCTATGAGCACACTGCTTCTACTATAAGATGAGCTTAACCCCTTGAGTTTGTTACAGTTAGTGGTTAGTGAATTACCCGGTTGACGATTGAAACATGTCTTACGGTCACTTGCGCCGTATAAAGCAATACAAGCTTCACACGTTTATTTTGCGCAAACGGTAGTCCACCTGTGCCTCTTAAATCCCGCCTACTTCCAACTGCGACTTTCTAACCAAGCACAATCCGCTGCTAACATGAAAAACTAGCTAGTAAGAGGTAACCTAAAAGCTATTTACGAGAGGCAACACGTAGCAGCCCACTGGATGCAGCTGTCACAACTGCCTAGGTTGTGGCGGGCGGATAGGGAAAATAAGAGCGGGTTATGTCGGTACGCAGAACAGGAATGTTAGAGGAAGAGGTAACATTAAATTCCGTTTACTCGGGGGTTAACTATCTCCTCACCTTAGGTGTAGTTACACTGTCATACACGGACTTGCTACATCTTCCAGTCCGGCAGATCTGTGGGAATTTATTTCCCTCAAGGTGATGAATACCTCTATCACTAATATAAAATGACACGGTTAAAATCTTGGACACACCGAAACGTATTTGATGAATTGCAATCCTACATCTCAATCACGGTGAATTAGAGCAGGCAAGACTGATTTCGGAGGCAGCAGTGACCTCGCATACACGGTATCAATCCACACTGTAATAAACGGAGAGGAACCAAGCACAAGATAACAGCAGTCCGGATGCTTCCTACACCGTGGCGGGTTTAGGAATTAAGTACCATCAAAGAATCACTGCGTGCGTATATGTCACGTACGCGCTTGAGTATCCATACGTAAACATAGGCCCTCACACGGTTGGTTGAGAAGGACTTTGCCTTACATTTCTTGTTTCCTTAGTTTTCCTTTCCGGCTTTTTGAGTCATGGTAACGTAGGATACCTTTAGTAAATTGGTTTCGTACTAGGTGTGCGCGTACTGCTCCGTTCATCGGCTAAGGCCATATTTAAAATTCTGAGGACGAAGCTCAAACTACTGCGAGCTTGCAATTTTCTGCACAACTTTTCAATAATGCTTCTGATAACACTACACCGACCACATGAAATCACTGGAAGCGCACCTTTTAGGACTAGTTGGACCTATTACCTGCTTTGCAAGCAAACACTACTCTCAGAGACATAAATTAATCTATTGAGACAGTTCCTTGTGAATGAAGGCCAGAATTATTTTATTGTCCTACATGTTGGTGAGAAGGAGACGGCCAAGAGTGCTAGAAGACCTCAGCGGTTTATGGGGTTCACGGTATACGATTCGCGGTATACTTGCTCCACCTTGCGTTCAAGCCCTGAAGAAAGTGTCGTTACTTTCACTGCGCGGATCAAGCGAGCCTTGCAAGAGTGTCGGCCTAGGGAACTCCCAGTTAGGAACTCCGAAGTGGCGATGGATTTATAGTGCTATATAGTCATTATCCTTAAAGAACTGGCTTGTGAAAGGTTGTTGTCCGAAGGAGAAGATGATAAGCTGGGAGGAGAACTACTATTTTGTTCGATAGCTGAAGAATGTGCATACAGTTAGATGCCATTTCAGCGCCACCACCTATAGACACCATCCAAGTAGTTAACCGAAAAGACGTTACTCCGCGCCCGCCCGAATTGCCTTCCACCCATTACAGTTGTGGTAGTCAGCATTTAACCGCCGAAGAATGTCATCATAAACAGAGGATCTGCCGCCAACGTGGAAACTTAGGGCACCTGTCCAGAGTTTGCCGGTCTAAACTTTGTACAGGCTTGATGTTCCGCTTTCTCAAGAACCCCGTGTAGGTCCTCTTGTCTTCAGACGAAGGAGACCAGGTAACAATGACCTGGGACGCGACATCGAGTATCGGCAGCCTACACCCTCTCCTACACTGTGAAATTGGAAATAGCAGGCCAGTTGGTTAAAGTGGAAGTTGATACCGGTGCCTCAAGCACCATAATCGGTGCTGCATCAGTTAAACGATTACACACGTTATCCCGCGGTGAACCAAAATTGGATGTATTACACTGGGCAGCTGATAACAGTCGTGGGAAAATGCGCTGTTCATGTAAATTACCATAGGGAGAACCAAACCTTATGAGCATAAGTTGTGGCTAATGATAGTCTGAACCTACTCCTGCGTGACTGGAATAAATGCATTTCGGCCACGCTAGCTACAGTGAAGTTCACGTCCACTAGCCAGTGCTTGAAGAATATGCTGAACAAATATTTGGACGTTTCTGGTGAGAAACCAGGAACTTGCACGCACATCAGGCTACCATCAAATTGCGACCTATACTCAGACCTGCTTTTACAGGAATAATACCCTACCTTATTCCGTCAGACCAAAGGTGGAAGACGAGGTACAGAGATCGCAAGCAGCAGAAACAATCAAGCCAGGCCAGTACAGTGAGCGGGAAGCTCCAATAATTTCAGTTCTGGAGCCGGATGGTTCTGTGCGTCTTTGTTGTGACGTTAAACTAACTGTTACTCGTTGTTTGCTACCGGATAATTATCCCCTACCTCGGATGGAGGATCAGTATGCTACGCTAGCAGGCTTACAAATATTTTCTCAGATCGGTCTCACGCACGAGTGCATACAAATTGTGTTAGACGAGAACTCTCGCACATGCACACAAAGGCCTATTCCAGCGCAAACGTCCGCCCTCTAAAAACAGTTCGGCCATAGCGATCTCCCAAAGGAGCGTTGGTAACCTGAGCAAAGATATTTCTTTTACTTAAGTCTACCTTGACGATATTCTACTTAAAGGACCACAGATGCTGAACCTTTTCAAAAGCTAACCACTGCGCTCGAACGTCTATAACAGAGTGGGCGCAAAATGAAGTAGTCCAAGAGTAGACTTTTATCAGATTCTGTTCATTACCTTGAGCACCGTAACGAGAACAGAGATTACAGTGTTAGAACACAAAGGCCCCTACTTGTCGCTCCTCACCTCCAAAATAAAGCTGAACTCAGCTCATTTTTACGGACATTTTCTCACTATCGTCGTTTCTTACCTAACGTCTCAACAGTATTTGCAACTGTATTAGCTATCGCAGATGGGAAAATCGTGGACCCGGCGTCCTGCTCAGAGAAGGCCTTCACAGATGCAAGACGGGTGCGCAGCGCCTCCCCGTATCTCGTGCATTTCGAGCAGAGCTGGCCTCTAGTGCTGCAGTACGACGCTTCCCCGCGCGGAGTGGGGGCGGTCCTTCGTCACTGGATGGATGACGGTTCCATTAGTCAACTCGCGTTTGCTTCTTGTCCCCTGCAAGTCGCTAACATCACTTACTGCCGACTACACCGCGAAGCCTTAGCGATTATTTTCGGTGTCAAGCATTTCCGCCAGTACCTATAAGGAAGAACGTTTTATATACACAACGACCTCCAACCACTTTATCGCTTCTGAGTGAGGAGAAAGGAATCCAGCATATGTTTTCGCCTCGAATGTAAAGGTGGGCACAACTTTTTTGCCCCTTTAACTACAAACATCAGTAAGTAAACGGGCCAAGCAATACCATTGCCCATGTACTCCGTCGCCTTCAGCTGCAGCCTGGCATAAAAACAAGTAGTGAACCCATGGAGTTTATCAATTTGACGCAACACCTTGAAAATACACCAATACGGAGTGACGTGGTGTGGCGCCTGACCTACCGGGATCCGGCGTTGTCGATGGTAAAAGAGTTCTTAATGACCGGATGGCCTACAAGCACGTCAAACGAACTGAAACCATTCACCTGTCCGAGTACTGCGTTGAGTCTATATGGCGACTGTACGTTTCGAGACTCGAGCATAGTTCCATCAGGAGAACTAGGACCCCCAGTTGCTGAGAAAGCTGCATAACGCACACGCCGAAGTGGATGGGATGAAGGTTTTGGCATGTGAGTATGTTGGTGGCTGAACATTGACCTGGATATAGAGCGGCTGCTGCACGACTGTGAACAATACCAGAAGTACCAAATGCAAAATGGCTTGGACCGCTATTTTCATGGCGTTTGCGAAAAAGCCCTGGCGGCGGGTACACGCAGGCTACTTTAGTCCAATTAATGGGTTGACGTGGCTACTTTTGATGGCTGCCTATTCTAAATGGATAGAAGTACATGCGGTTCCACCTGCGACGTCTGCAGCAACGGTTGCAAAAATGTGCTCCATATTCGCCCTTTTTGGCATACCATAGAAGCAACCCCCTTTACTACTGAACAGATTCAACTGTTCCTGAGTTGCAACAAACTATATAAAACCTTAAGTCTGCGCCGTACCATCCCGCTTCACACGGAATGGCATTGCACGAGAATAAGGAATTTATTTATTTATTTATTTGGTACGTGCAGTCCAGACTGTTAAGCGAGGTCTCCTCAAGCAGACTCATGGAACTCTACAAACTAAGTTGGATAGCCTCCTGTTCTCTTACCGCGCCCATCGACCAAGTCGTCAGCAAAGTCTCTCGCGGAATTAAGGTTCGGACGGCCACGAGGTACTAGACTGCACCTAGCTTTTTTCGAAACCTTGAACGAGAAGGAAGGAATAGAAGGATAAAATGTGTGTGGGGGGAAGCAGCCAGAGAAAAGGTGTCTTATTGATTTTGATCCGTTAGACACAAGGCCGCCTCACGAAACTAGCTGCCAACATGCAACGCTCATGTCCTCAACGAGCAGCCAAGCGCCGATAATCTGGGGGACGGCCGTGTGGTGCGCAGCCATTTTGGCCATAACCGGCCACTCTTAACCGAACCACTGGAGTGAAATAAAAAGAAACGGCTACTGACCCACTAACGGACGGAGAAACTGCTTCACAAAACCAGGAAAAACAATCGGACGCGGTACAACCGGAAATACGACGCTCAAAAAGCACGCCTAAGCCCATTGATCGGTAGCAATCAGGAGTCTGTGGTCTTGACAAGTGAAGAGCGGGGTGTCACGTATGCACTTGAGTATGGATTCGCAAATACAGACCCGCACCTGCTTGTTTAATAATGACATTGTCTTTCTTTATTTCCTTGGATTTCCTTTACGGCTTTCTCGCCGCGGTAACGCACGATAGTTTTAGTAAATCCGTTCAAAACGATGCCTGCACGTTCTGTTCGTTCATCGGTTAAGAGCCATACTTAGCAGGGTGTTAATAACTTTCCGTGCAAGGAGGCTCTGTATGACGTAAAAGATGCGAAGGTAGTAAATCCAAGAGTCCGAGGTGTTAATAAGGCAAAGTCTTAAATAAGACGTAAGAAATTATTTCGATTTTTGAAAGCAGCGGTAAGAATAAACACTTTCAAATTTCAAATAGCCAATGCTTCAGCCAGACAACCTATACGTTTCGTTGTAGCTACACCTGCGGCACGCAAATGACACGATACGCACCCCACCGAACAATTTGTAACAGACGTCACCCGCTTCCGCACCACTGGGTAGCAGGTGTCCGCATAAGGGTTCTGTTGCCGTCCATGTCCTGGATGTACGTGGGTAGTATTAGACCGAGGGGCTAAAGTGCAAAAGCAATGCTTCGTAGATGGCTGGACAATCACATAGTAAGTGTTGGAACCGGATGGACGGTGTACTTTTGTCACATCTCATGGCTAGCTGGGCGTTACTTTCACAGCTACCGAAAGAGGACCGAGCGCGATGTGATTAGATGCAAGGCGCGAAGGCGCAGGATAGCTGGCTACTTCAATAACACCAAAGACGAAATGAGAACGCAGAGAAGAGGAAAATAGGCCACGCTCGAGATCAAGTTGCTTGCTGAGTTGCTACTGCGACGCCTTCACGATACACACAGGTTCCATGACTCCAGGCACGAATTCTGTAGGTCATTTGGAAGACTGCGATATTGCTTGGTTTAACAACAACCTACACAGTTTATTCGACCATTAATAATTAGAAAATAGCTGATTCGGCGTGGTTGCATATGCCATAAAATTAATACTAGTACATTGTGTCCCGAGTGACCGAAATGAGTCGGGCGTCGGTCACTTGAACGACCGATGGTCCTGACTGGGTTTGCTCTAACATTGGTATTGGCTTTCGCCAACGTCTTTAGCGCACCGCCTCTAAAGGCATCAGCTTTCAATATGACGTGCCTAGCATGGCCGGCGACAAACCATTTCTTAGGAACCTACACCTTGTCAGCCTACGTACGGCTTCTGTGCAAGCTATCCCTGACTCAGACGGCCAGACACTTATTTCATCAGTGAGTCTGCCGTGGTGTGGGTAAACTGCACCCAAAGGAAAATGAAGCCGGCATTCTCTTCTTGTTGGTCTTAACACCGTTGCCATGGCTTCTTTAACTTTTCCTAAGAAACTTCACGTACTCAAAAATGTCAGGAAGGGTAGTGGGTTTCCCACGGCATACGCCGTGAAAGGCCTTGTGCTTCACGATGACGAAAAATAAGCCAACCCATTAACTTCGCAGTACTCAGCGCTATATTCGGTGTAGCCTTCACTGCACAGAAACTCTCTGTCTTCAAAATGTCCCTCTCTTGCTCAAATAGAAAGCAAACCTGAGGGGTGATGAAGCCCCTCCTCAAAGTGGCTCTGAACTTCTTACCTGGCCCAGATGAGCTGTACCGCGTGTTCCTCAAAAATATATCCGAACACCTCGCTGCTCCCATCTACCAAATACTATGCCACTCCCTCCAAGTCGACCGTTTACCGCTGACTGGAAAGAAAGAGCAGCGGTGCCCAAGTACATAAGCGGAGACTACCAAGCTCCGGCGAACTATCGTCCAATTTGCTTGACACCCCTCACCTGCAAGACCATGGAACGAATCCATAAACGCGCGCCCCAGCAAAACCGGGAGAACTATAAGGTAATTCCTTCTTTTCAACAAGGTTTCCTTAAAGCGCGTTTTTGGTTCTCCAACTTGCTGGTCACCAGAGAAACTTAGGCACAGACCATAGGTACCCACATACGCATAGAAGTTGTCATCAGCTACTTCAGCAGAGCTCTTGGCAATGTTCCTTACTAAAGGTTGCTGCGCAAACGTCAAGAGATTGGTGTGAGGGGCAAAGTACTCCTCTGAATATCCGATTTCTAAGAGGCTGCAGCCTACGCGTAAAGGTAAGTCGAAGCACACGCGACCCTGTGTCAACGACAAGTGCGCCTGCACAAGTATATGTGCACATAAGTATACGTGTACATAAATGACCCGGTTGCACCCCAAACCAACTGCTTGGTCTAGGCTGATGATCTTTAGCTCTGGTCAGCAGTGTCCGGACCGGACGATGCCGACAGATCGTTGGAGGCTCTAGATAGGCTGCACGATTGGTCTGCCAAGTGGTACTGACCAGCAAACACAATAAATGTGGTTCTCCCAATGGGTGACAAGGACTCATACGGCACATAGCATAACGGGTTATTGTTTCTCAAGTACACTACTCAAATAAAAGATATTCGAGTCATCGTATTCTCAGACCTCAGGACGTCCCAGGTTAACTAAAGAAGCTCGTGGCTGCAAAGAAACTTATAGCTGCCCTGAGAGGGCCGTTCTTCTGGAGGACTTGAGATCCACCGACCTTTATTCAACGCATGCGTACGGCATATACTAGGATATAGGCAGCTATCCGTTATTCCCCATTATAAGCTTGAATGACAGTTGATAGAGAACGCCCAGCCTCCGGCCTCGAAAGCCGTCTTCGTGATCTGCGATGTTGCTTTACCTCTCCGGGTTCTCCAGCTGAAACACTTTTCCACGCCGTTCCTCCGTCGCTGAGGTGACCTCATCTACAATAAACGCAACTTACTTGTTAAACTTGGACAAGAGCAGCTACGGTTCTTCAGCCCCAACGCCGACTGCTTGACAGGTCACAATTAAATGCTGTTCAACCCATCAAGACTCCACGCTTGCTCAGACTTAACCATATTTCCCAGGGGGTGAATGAGTGGAACAACTAAGATAACGAAATTGTCGACATCTTCAAAGGAATGTTTCAAGACGCTTTGGGACAACCACTTAATGAAGACGCTAGGCTCCATGTGCGCCCGCTGCAACTGCAACGAGTTTAATAGGAACTTCGGCACACCCCTACACGCAGTTATCGCCCAATGAATAGGAATCGACGGAACTGACATCCTTCTCCCCTTATAAAACGAGTAGTTCAGCCTGTGCACCTAGTTACCAAAGATATGCCTAAAAGGCCGTCCTCGCCGGAACGAAGCAAGGCCCCCGGTCGCGACCGTTGACTGATAAAGACAAACGTCCCAGAATCCAACAAAGTGTCTCCAACTGTAAAGGTTTTCGACGACCAAGCTTTCTTTAAATGAATGGTCTCCATAGTATTTAATGTGGGTGCGCAAGGAATACAACCGGTATCTTCCTTTAGACTAGCGAGAAGACAAGAAGATCCATCCAATGTTCATCCTCTGAACAGCGTCTGGTAGGATGAAGAAGTATGCATAGCAATCCTGAGGCGAACCTGGCGCCACAAGGGAAAAGCCTTCTAAGTTTGGAAAGACATCTCCCCGGAGGACCGTGGTGGAATGAGTCAAACTGCCTGCGAGCTGCGAAACCGACGAGCAACTGGGGAAATGAGTCTACACATTTTAGCGTTTCGCGTAGTAAGAACTCAGAGGGCTTTATCAAAGCCAATCCTCCTCCTCCCCGGACCTCAAACATAAAGAACGGATTACAAGTCGTATTCGAGTACCTGCGCAATCTCAGAACATAGCTGGATGAAGGGTAACCAGACTTGCTGACGTTCACCGAAACCTGAAGTCAGATGAGATATCTGACTGTTTGGATGCGAGTACTGTGGTAAGAGATCCGGAGGCGGCATAGTTTCTACGGAATGCGACTCGTGGCGAATGTGACTCTCTACCGAATAAAGTCACAGCTCATAACTTCCCGCTGGCAGGTCAACTAGCGTCACCATTCTACATAGGTTCGTTACACTGGAACTTCGACATCTGCATATACTGCCGTCTTTTTGCTTTCTACGATACCTCCGTTGACCTTTGCTTTACTTGTGCACGATCGCACTGCATTGTCATATCTCTCTTGAGCGTGCTCTGCAATTATCTTTTAATAGATCATCCAGGATTTTGAATCTATTATTGGCCGAGGTCCCAGTTTCACGACAGCCAAATTATTATTTAGCATTTTCACCATTGTACAGTTCCAATCATGGATATAGGAACAATTTTCTACTGTCACTGTTACAGTTGCCGTAAAATGTCTGTACAGTTGTACATATCTGATCATGCCTCCATGGGCGTGCCTCGCATATTCGAGGATAAAATATTTATTTATTTATTTGATTACCTTAAGGCACAGATTATCAAACCGGATTGTGACGAGGATGATGTGTCAGGTATGCTCTGGTGTCCACTTTATAACGGATACCAGCCGCTGTTGATTGGTGTGGTATGCGGAGCCCCAGTAGGACCAGGCTTATAAGCAGTACACTAGGTGCATACAAACAGAAGCGGAAATACTCTCTCCTTATGGGTGATTTCAAAGCCCTCTCGGTACGCTGGGATGTTCTTCACCGTGATCTTCGACTTGGCACCATTGGACTTCACCTCCTTGGTACCGTTCACGAGTGCAACCTGGCACAGCCTACCTCCAACCCAACACGGATGGTCCCTGAGCAGACAAAAACATTCTAGACCTGCTTCTAAACTCGGCCTCAGCTGGTGTCGCTGACCTAACAATCTTCCTATCCATACGGAAGGTTGATCACTACACAGGTAAGATTTTCTGGACACGCCGATTCACAAACCACGATCGGGAGAAACCGCAACGAAATATTCGGCGCACTGACAAGCACAGATTAAGTACGGCTGCCAGCAACATGGAAAATGGTATTCTGCATGCCTTGGGTGTTAATGACTCAAAGGAAAAATCTGCGATTCATGAGGAGGTTGCGCATTGAACAGTTTGTTCCAAACTGCGGGAGCCGGCCGCCAGCCAAAATACCCTCTGTGCTTACAAGGTGCTAAGGTCCCTAAAGAAACGCTGACTGGAACTATAAAACCATTTCCAGCTGACAGGACTGCCAACCAGCTATTCAGGGTACCAATGAGTCAGACAGTTAAGTAACTTGAAAAAGAGCCAATGAACTACAATAATATAATTAATAAATAAATATTTTATTCTCGACAAGGTGAGGCACGTTTTTGGGCATGATCAGCATATATGCAATATTGTACATGATAGCATGATTAGAAGCACCGAGAGCGAAAGTAGTACACATAGACTCAGTAGTGTGGGCCCATACGGCCCAAAGGTTGTTCGAGGTCCATGTCCACAGAATGCGAGATGAAGAGATAAGAAATCAGATCACAAATGTGGCGTATGTTGATGAGGAACTAGTCCGAGGATGTTGCGTACACATTGCGGGTCAAGTGAGTGAAGCATGAGGAAAAAACTGCAGGAATAGTTAAGGATAGCGGCATTTAACTGCTCACATATGTAAGCTTGTTCGTACGGGAGCAGATTTATGTAAAGAATTTGTAAATGTGGCATCGGTCAACTTGCCAACGTGAGATTGGGGCGGTGGCTTTATTGAGAAGCGAGTCACATCCGCCACGTCGCAGTGTTGTTAAACAGACATTTGTGGCTTTGTAGGGAAAACGCTTGCCAGACGAAGACCCCCACGTCCTGGAACACTGCCAACTAGTGATATGACATTGACAAGATTGCATCTGACCGCTTACCCTCTCGGATATTCGCAGTCAAGTTTCACAAATTTGTTTCCCATCTGAACTGAACTGGTTGTGTGGTCTCCTTCGGAGTCGACCGCAAGTGGTTGGGGCTTTCCAAGTCGGATGACTCGAGTGACTTGTATTGATTTGAATCGTTTTATGGGTTCCTTTAGCTCGTCAGGATTGCGAAGTGCAGGTGATTACTTTGTTCTGTGTTGGTGCCGCGTCCAGGTAAGCTTCGTAGATATGCTCTCAAGTGTACCGTGCCGGTAATGTTATCGTGCACTAATATACAAGGCAGAGAACCGTATAGGCAATGGCGTGGAAGCCAAAGCATGTCTCAAAATTTTTGCCGACCTGATGGGCAATGCCAAAATGGGTGGTGGAATCCTCGCGCTATCCTTCCATAAGAAAGGCACCCTTCTCTACGGAGATGATGCTAAAGCAGACCTACTGACTGAGCAATATTTATCGGTATACGCAGCGGAAGCTCAGCTGCTAAACAACCGTTTTCCTGCGCACTAATGCTCTCTGGAGCAATTTGGAATTAACTCCGAAGTTGCCACTAAGCTACTCCCCGAACTGGACCTAAACTCCTCGCCAGGCGCGGAAGGATTGCATCCTTGCTTCCTCAAAAAGTTAGCTGTGTACATGGCCAGACAATCGGTCACGTATTTCAGCACCCCTCGAAGTCGGTCGCTTACCCACAGGATGGAAGCAAGTACCGCCTAGCCCAACTACAATGAGGAAAAGCAACAAGACAGCGCTATATACCTGGCAATATGCCTGATATCAGTCGTTTGCGAAACCGTAAAACGGAGAGCCAAGAGCCACTGTGCTTCACTGTGAGGACCTAAATTTCAAATGTCTCGCTCAACATGTAAACAAAAAAATAAATATTTTATTTTTGAATTCATCTAGCCATACCAACTCTGGAGAGCACGCTTATACATCATCTATTTAGTCGTCGTTAGCGAAACATGGACAAGAAGCTTAGATGTCCAAACTACGGTCGACGTGAAATTCATTGACTTCAGTACCGCAGTTCTTAGAGTTCCACACGTACGAATTCCACACAAATTTCAGGAAGCTGGCATTAGAGGAACTTTTATCTACTGGATTGCCGATTTCTTAAGCGGTAAGACAATGTGCGCACAAGTGAACCAACCCTCTCTGCTCCTATGCCCATGACTAGGGGCTTTTCCAACGTATCCGTGCTTGGACCAGAGCTGTTCAAACTGTGCGGCAACAATCTGCAAACTGCACTGCCAATCGGCTGCTTGGGATACTCCGGTGACCTCAAGCTAACGTTAACAGCATGCAGCCCTGAGGTTGCGGGCAGTTTACAAGGAGCTCTATACCAGCTGCATTAACGGTCCATCCAGTGGCAAGTGCCAGTAAACCGAGCTGTATGCGCTGTTCGCCCAATGGGCAGCACTGCTCCGTAGCGTACATCCCATATTGGTGGATTGCTCCTCAGGATGATCAAGCGCGAGAGTGAGCAGGGGGTCATCGTGCCTTTTGACCTTAGAACATGGTAGTAGGTGTTGAATAAGTCGGCCACTGGAAGGAGACTGGGGTGTACTTTAAGCAGAAAATTGGCTCGAATGACTCCTGAAGTTTTTCAACCCTAGTTCATTCCGTATGTCCGTCCAATTATAGAATGTAGCCAACCATCTATCCATCTTCCTTCAATGTTTGAATGCTCTCTGTTTAATAAGTACAAAGACCTGCCTCGAAAGCTGTATTGAGGCTTCTTGAACTCCCATGCCCCGTTCGCCTGCAGCAGCTAAACTTTTTCTCCCTGGAGTTCTGCCGTCGCCGAAGTGCCCTCACCTACACAAGACCCATCCTCCGAGGGGAAGGCTGAATTGAGGTACGATAATGCTTCCGGCCTACCACTGACTAGTTCACAAGAGGTCACACAGGAAGCTGTTTAAGTAAAGAAGAAACAGAATGCGCGTTGATGTCACCTTATCCACTAAAGTGGTAAATGACGGCCAAGACCTACCGGAAGAAATTGCGTATGCGCCACCAGCGGAATATTTCCAGCAGTTGCTAGCCAATCATTCGCTGGGAATGCTGAAACCTTGCGGCCGTCTCGCATTTACGACGAGAGCTTGAGGAACGTCGTATCGCAATGACGCGCAAAATACCCGCATTCGATCTCAACCTAGTTGTCCATAATTTCACTTAAGATGCCTCTCGCATTCGGACTGCTGTCATCATCATCAGCTTACCTGTTTCTCTCCAACAATCGTATTATCCGCTCAAATTTTGTAAACAGGCTTTGTTATATCGGTCTCTTGACCATGCGCGTGCAGAACCTTCTTCCTACCTAGTGGTTGTAGTCTGAGCCACATCAGCGACGTGATGTAAAGAACGCGCTTGCAAATCATGTATATTAAACAAAATTACATAGGTTTTTGTGGATCATAGGCATTGTTGCGCGCCACCAGCCATTCGATAGTGCTTCTTGTTTCATTGCTGTCTGTCTGCTTGGTTGTCTCTGGTCCGCTGCCAGTTTTCCCCCGATATTTCCACAGTTACATCCGCCAAAACAAGCAGGTTTATCCACCGGGACTGGCTGACCCATCCTTGATAGCTACCTGGTTTAAACACTTGACCATTTCTCCAGGCGATGCAGGACCCACACATCGTTTCAAATGTAGCTCTTTCCTCCATTCTGGAGAAGCTAACTTCACGGGGTCTAAACAAATGGGTTCAGCTCGCCTCGTACTCACAGTATAACAATTAACGCACCTGGAATTATTTATTTACATGGATCCCCTGTTCCACAACGGAAGCCAAACAATTCTGACGTGATTAACTTCACCGCCTCAAACATTCCGATTTTTGTTCACCTGGAGCTTTTCCGATGTCATTTCACGGACAGCGTTCCGCTCGTGTAAACGGCTTTTCCAATGGCCTTTCATGGAGTTTTCACTTGGTCACGGAGACAGTTACACTTACTTACATTTGAAGGAATTCCGATTTCATTTTGCGGAGAAAGAAACTCTTAACAGTCCCGCACTGGACAATTGAATAGCAGTTTCGTTTGTTGTGGACATAATCAGCCACAAGGAACAACTGCACCCACCATCCCCATGACAAGTCCAGCGTGGATAGCTGGACACGGTTTGCGAGCCGGACAAGAATATAACAGGAAAAGCAGGCCTCTATTAACAATGTGTTTACTCAACTGCATCATTTAGCATTCGACTCTGCGACTCTTTTGCATCATTGACCGGTTTAACGACTACTGCCGGATCACTATGAAGCCATTGGGCCAACCAAGGAAGAAATTTGGCTGTCAACCGACTGCGAATAATAGAGTGCGATATCGGTCTATACGATGCATAGCCGGGCAGCACTACTGTTCAACCGAAGCTACGGCAGTGTTCCAGAACGTGGTGGGTCTTCGCCTAGCAAGCCTTCTCCCTATAAAAAGCCACAATTGTCAGCTTAACAACACTGCAACGTGGCGGATGTGACTCGCCACTAAATAAAGTCACTGCTAAACCTTTCACATTGACGCAGTCCTCAGCCTTCTATATCAAACCTGTGCAACTGGGTTCACTATGAAGTGCTTTGATGGAGCACAGATCATTCCGATTTCGTAATGGTCACTGATTGCGCCAAAACCTTGTTTGGACTCTTGTGCTCATGGATAACTATGTGACGAAACGACGCCCAACTTTTATCTTGACGCAACATTTATGGCTGAATTTTACGCGCCCCAGCGCCATCATGTTTATTGATCTGACTATAACCTGACAAAATGCTCACTCGTATGGACTACATCTTTTCGTTTATGCCTTTCATTAAAACGAAGTGTTTTAATAATTCAAAGAAGCTATGCTTTTATGCATATTTATTCGCGCCTTTACACTGTGTCTCGTTTTACCCAGAATATACAATTTATTTATTTATAGAATGATACACAACTTTGAGTTACCTTGTTCTTCTTTGCTTAGGGTGCTAAACAGCTCTCCCCAAAATGCACCAATGAAATAGCTGCCGCGACCTGCTAAATAAATAAATAAAATTTCTATTTTTGACTAAGCGAGATAAGCCTGCACAGCCGTGATCATGTTAAGAGTACAAAGTCTGCTCAGTTAATGTACAGTGGAACAATGGGATTGTCGCAAATGTCGATATATGAATTTAGGTAAGTGTACATGTGGGCGGGTTTAGCTTGTGCATGGACTTAGTAAATGTTTTCCCTGCCCTTTTGTGCCTTCTTGAACGCGACGCCAGTGATAAATGTAAGCTTGATTGCTGCGGACTTGTCCAGTTATCCGAATAAGCAATGCGTGACTTTCGTTGGTGGCTAGACACTAGCGCCCAGTCACAGTGTAGTTAAACGGATATTTGCAACTTTTATAGGGAGAACGCTTGCCAGGGAAGACCCACCACCTACTGGAACGCTACCGCTGAACTATTTTCTGGAACGGGGTGAACCCGAAGCACCCAGCTAACACAATGATGAGGTTGTTCAGCTAGCCAGCTAGTAATAGCCAAAAACGCCGCCCTGATGAACACCGCCAGCAATCGCTTCGTAACTCAAAATTGGAGAGAAATAGCTCGAAAATAAGCAAAGGAATGCACAATAGTGCGTAGGAACACTGGAACACAATGATCCATCATGTTCGAGCAAGCTAAACACCCAGAAACAGAGTTAATGCCCCACCAATACATACCCAATTTGACTTCACGCCCGAAGTCTTTTGCTAAGTTTTCCGATACTCCTTTCCTTATTATTAGCACCAGGAACCTCTAAAGCACTGGCGTTGGTGGCATAGTCTTAGGGATATGGAAAATAGCATCCAAGCCTTAGAACATGATATTTTTCTAACAAGTATGTGCGTTTTTCGGACCTAGACGTGTCCATTGAGCCTGAAGGTCTGCTGTATTATTCAGGCAGGCTTAGCACATGCAACGTCCATATAGAATCCGCAAACACTTTGGGACGTTAAACTTGCTGCACTCTATACTCATAGTGGTTTATGTGGTTCAGTATCAACTGAAAATGGTACATTGGAGCCTTCGGACCGTGGGCTAATTATAGGTTGTCCTGGAGTCCTTTGCATCTATAAAATTGTTTACTGGATTCCTAGCGTTTTTGATAAACATTATTGCTTAGTTTCTATATTTGCGATGCATGCCTGAAAGGCTTTCTTTTCGGCCAATTATATCCTACCTAGTTACTACGGGGAATTTTAAGACATATAGAGCAGTTCCAGATATGTACGCCTACTTAGAACTTATAACGCTTCGCCAATTCTTACATTGTACTTTCGTTTTTCGGTTATTTGCTTGCAAAGCAGGCTGCCATCGTTAGCGAAAAGAATTAAGAGCTTTATTCGTAGACCGCAATTTAATCGCGAATTACTTGATAACTACTGCAAGTATCGCATTATTTTTACGTTTAACATAACCAGCGGATAAATCTACTTTTGTGTAGCTTATTTTTGTACTAGGTTTTGTAATGTTCTGGCCATAAAATGTCTTGTTTTTATTATTAACAGTGACTTTTGGCGCTAGAAGTGAAATTTAGGACAAGAAATTTCTGTTAACAATTTCGTTACTTTGCTTTTTCTAGTTAAGTACATCCCCTTAGTATGTCTTTTAAAAACCAATTATATTTTTATTTTTATTTCTAGTACTTATCTGTTAACCTTTTCTTGTACTTTTCGAGTCCATAGCTCGTATTTTTTGCCTGTACGCATCATTAAATATAGGGACTGAGCGTACCGAAATAGTCCAAAGTAATTTTGCTGAAGTTCAGGTTGAATTGAATTCTGCTTCCTAAGCATACATGCACAACTACGGTTTTACACAACTTTTCGCCACTAATGAAATCATTCTCGATGTGTTTGCCTTGCTCTCAGCCAGATAAAAAGGCTTAATATTACGACTGCTTCTCTATGGTTCTGCACTGAGTATACCTCGTATCCACTCGTCAGATTTATAAATGTGATAGCGCAGGAGTACGATGAGCTGACAAAGATTGTAGAGCAGGCAGCAGCCTTGAAAGCGGTCCCACATGAACCAGACAAAGCAGTGCCTCGATCTTGATGTTCAACCTAAGCTCCAATTCCGCACAGTGTGATAGTAACTATCCAGATTTAGCCACCCCGACACTAGCGTCTGCTCATAAAGATGCATTTACCACACATTCTTCAACAAAGCCACCCGCCACACTAAACATTGTTAGAGGGACGACAACCTACGCGCCCGTTGTTGCTACTAATGTGACGAAGGCACCTCTCATTGCAACCCCGCTCGCTACCAAACGAGTTATTATTGCCAATACCACCACCGGCTTAGGACCCCATCATTCGTTCAACCGAAGCAAACAGCCACTGGTCACACCAAAAATGAGCACGTGAAACACCACCACACTTCTCTAACTGTTATAGGCTCCAAAGTGACAGAATCTGGGGCGAACTCCATAAAAGATAAGATACTAGACGAGAAAAACCGTGGGACTCCCTGTGTCAACTAATAGGGGTTCAAGCTTAACAGTCATTATGAATTGACTCGTCCGTCACCCGAACTCCGTACAATACGGTAAACCGCTGTTACTCCAGGTAACACTTCAGTCAGACAATGCTACAGAGGCGATTCTCTTGTCAGTCACTCGCTTTCTCACCATCACATGCACTGTTCGAATATTTCCGAATGTTCCTTGGAGCGAACGCAAGAAACGAAAACAAACTTTGGATGACTTCGTAAAGAGCAAGACGCGAAATTAATTTTTGCTTTCGGTGTCCCCGAGCTCCAGTCATTAAGCGAGGTAGAGGTGAAAGCGCAAGACTGGAATGAATGGCGCTTTATTAGTGAAGTACTTTCCCTCGAAAATGGTAACGCTACTTCGACATCAAGGTTACCGCTATCACCTAAATACAAAGCGTGTGGTCCCCGATTTCGGAAAGTAGCACTGCACTTCGAACAGTTGGCAGAACAAGTGCTCAAACTGTGGCACCAAAAGATTAAAATTCTGCCATCCGAACTACGTATAAAGACAATAGTCACCGCGCCACCGATAAACAATGTGACACTGAGCAAGCAACCTAGCAATACAATTCTGTCACCGTGTAGCTTAGAACGGAAACAATGCCAAGACACACAGACAGCTAAAGGAGAACAGGATGGTCACTTTCTTGTGGGTGCTGAGAACTCTATACAACAAACTGACATGGCCCTAGGGACTGCGTCATTAGTCCTGCAAAAGGAGACCGGCAGCCGTCCCCGCAAGGGTCGGCGGAGACCTTCAACGGAAACCAGCATTCAAAAACACATAGCTGACTACCGGTGCCCTTAGGTGCATGTACACCAATGCACAAACTCTTCTCAGCAAGCTAAGCGAACTTTGTATTCGTCAGGTCTCCACGCCTTGGGACCTAGTTATGGTTACAGAACCATGACTGACTACGGAGAGCAAGGAGGTCGAGGTTTCCCTACCAGGCAAGACTTCCACAAATAAATAAATAAATAAATAAAATAAATAAATATTTTATTCTCGAATATGCGAGGCACGCCCATGGAGGCATGATCAGGTATGTACAACTGTACAGACGTTTTATTGCAACTCTAACAGTGACAGAAAATTGTTCATATGTTCATGATTGGAAATGAACAATGGTAAAAATACGAAACAATGCTTTGTCTGTCGTGAGATCGGGACCCGTTTGTTAGGACATAATCTGTCGGCTATATATTGCAGCCATACCTCGGCCAATAATAGATTGAGAATCCTGAATGATCCATTGTAAGATATTGAAGAGCCCGCTCGAGCGAGATATGACCATACAGTGAGCTCGTGCATAAGTACCGCAAAGGTCAACAGTGATATCGTAGAAGGTAAACAGACGACAGTATCTGCGCGAAATCCTAGAAAGAGGCGACGACTGTATGTGCAGAAGTAGATGTTCCAATGTATAGTACCTATCTAGAATGGTGACGCTAGTTGCCCTGACAGTGTGAATTTAGGGACTGTGACTTTATTCCGTGGCGAGTCACATTCGCCACGTTGCAGTGTTGTTAAACGGACATTTGTGGCTTTTTATAGGGAGAACGCTTGCCATGCGAAAACCCACTACGTCTTGAAACACCGCCGCCAATCCATTGAATGGCAAATCGTAAGTGGAAATGCTTCGTGTTAAAAGTTTGTTTGCTCGTTTATTCGCAGGCAAGTTGCGTCCCATTTTTCTGCTGGCTGATTCGTTAGGCGAGTGCCTTTTGCGTTCCTGGGTCCTGTCCTGTTCCCGATTGCTAGGTCGGGAACTGAACATGCTTTTTGAATATGATGTGTTGACCATCTGCAAAACCACGTGAAGTCTCCGAGGGATATACATTGAGATATGTTGAATTGTTGTTGAAGTCCTGAAGGATAGGATATGGTTCCGAAGAAAGTATCGCAGATCCTCCGGGGTATGTGATTAGCCTGGATGTAATTAAACTGGCTTATCATGCCACAGCTGGCAAACGCGAAAACAAACGAGTGAGCGTTATCGTTTCCTTTTTATTTCTCACGCACTTACAGAAATATAACAAACCTCTACACTATTTTGCGTGTGCACATCCCATTCGCACTGCAAACTATCGTTATACAGTGGTGCATTTTACTAGTTGGACGCTTGAAATAACGATTTACTTATTCAATGTTCCTTCAAATTCTGATTTTTCTCCAACCATCCTAAGGGACTTGTCAAGCACGTGCTTTTTACCTGTGAGAAAGCATTCCTCATTGTTCATTGTTAAAAGAGCACAAAGATCAACTTAATGAGTCAGCTGAATCACGTCCAAGGAAAGTATAGAGAAGTACATGGAGAGTTAGACCTCGCATCCAAGGAAAACGTGCATAGATACAGCTCTGCAAATTTTTTTGCCACTAATACAACCAAAGAGCACAAACTTGCCTGAGGTATCCAGAGGAACTTCTCGGTGGTTGCATACAACCCCTTCCATTGCACACCTAAAAAGACCTTGAAATCGTACTTGCGTAAAAGGAACATTTACTCACACTGTTCTCACTCCCCATACAAGTGCATGGGAGTTGTGTAAATAGTAAGCGGGGAATTTAAATCGACCTTTGCGTTCTTCGTCGAAAAGTGCGTTTAGCTTATCGTCTGCATATATAGCGGTAGTGCACGATATTTTGTTCAAACATCTTCCAAGGTTACTGAGTGTCCTTGTCCCATCCAACTTTGAGTATACACGCCAGGTGTCGCGTAGGATTCGCAATCTATGGTCTTTGGACACTAAATTCGTCCCCAAGTGCAACTAATTATGAAGAAAGATTATCTTGAAAGCTTTTCCGTTTTCAATGTATACAAAGTTCTATGCTTTAGTTCAGCTTTTTAGAAGTCTTACTCGATCGATCAACGACAGTGGATTTTCAAGTTTCTACACATTATAAACTTTACCTTCTTAATAGTTACCCATTAGTAATTTTAGAGTCGCTAATGTAACGGCTGTACATGCACCATTTTGGGTACGTGAAACTCATACTGACTTGACTTGACTTGACCCCTAGCGGGCATAGCAGCTAAGAAATCCAGAAATATAACTTCTTTTATTTGTTCTCTTAAGCACTCTGCAACTCAATTAAGTCGATGAACTCAATGAACATGAAAGTTTTGTCATAGGGTCAGTTCACAGCTTTTTCGACCAATGAATATTCTTCACTATTTTATGTAACAGCACTATTATTTGGTGAATATCTAACTGTGCGCGTTTTAAAACTGACACTGTTTTGTACTTAGCCCTGGGGGAAAGCAATGATGGCAGGCCACTACACTCAAGGTTGACATTTAAGTTAAGCCAGATCAAGCTCAATGGCCGGCATAAGCTTTCTCCTGACGGGGTCCTGCTTTTTGCACCGGTAAGCAAATCATAGTACATGGCACTCCAAATCTTTTCGCCTGTCTACGCTGCTACAAAAAGAAACGAAGCGTAAACGAGAGCAACCTTAGCATTTGCATAGGTCAACGTCACGCAGCACTGCATCGGGTCTTGCTAGTAACTTTAGTTTAACTTGCATTAGTCCTGAGAGAAAGCTGGCCACCAAGCATTTAGATTTCTGGTAGATGCTACTATGACCTTACAGTCCACTAATCCAGACGGTAGGTCATTCCAGCTGCGTCCCACGTGGTTCGTGAAAAAATTTGATGACATATCCAATATAGCCTATGGATACTTGAGCTTCAAACGGTGTCCTCCCAGGTATTCGGCTAAAGGGCAATTCAATTAAACATGGGCTTGATGCTACTGAGGCCCTTCTTTATCCTAAAGGTCGGTATCAGCGCTCCTCAGTCTAGGGCGTTTCAGCAAAACCATCCCAAGCTTTTTAGGCGAGCAATTTACAACTTCCCAGTTTGACCGGCAATCCTCCAGGATGCTAGTATTTAAATACGTTTCATTCATATGCCACCACGGAGGTAGAGGGACCAGACCTGGACACAATACTCCATATGTGGTCTACCTACTTTTTCCAAAGATAATAGGAAAACGTTTGGCTCGGTGTTACGCAATGCCCATTTGAGGCGAAACAACTTTCCACACTCCTGCTTATTGGCTTATAAACGTTTGACCAAATGCTTAAAACAGCTCCCTCTGAAGCCGCATAAAGCACGCAGCTGATTAGTGCGCCACAAACTGAAAAATCCCGGGGAACTTCGCGCTGCGATCAAATCTCAAATAGTGGTCCGAGCTATCCTTTGCTGGCACACAGCCACAAGCGCAATTGCATCGAGTAGTTCAGTACACTGATGACACCATTAGTCATTGTCTCCCGGTTGCCCCTGCTGACCAGTTTCAAGTCACCTGCAAAGCTATAGCTGAGGTCTTCAAGGAGAGGGATCCGGTCGTTTATAAATATACGTTACGATAGCGGACGTACTATTGATCCTTGGTGAACGCAACTATGGACCGTGTACATAACAGAACTCACATCACCGTTTCTAACGCGGAACGTTCTGCCAAGACAGAAGTTTTGAGGGTAATTCAAACCATGCCAATTTCTCAAACCACAAACGACGACTTACTGAGTAGAAAACATACGGGAATGGCGTCATCAATATACTGAGTACTCTAATGTAAGGGGCACAGTGTGATAATGTGCTAAGCCTGTAGCAATGAGTTCATGCTGTTCCACTCTAATTATATTCTTTTCCGCCACGTGCTCACAAATCGTTTCCCCACGGACTTTTCTAAGCACTCAAGCAAGACTCAGGTCAGACTAGCAGGTCTATTGTTTAGATGCTCTGTTATACACCTCAGGTGGAAAGCAGCTGCAGTTGCCTCCATCCAACACATTGGTGACTTGCATCCCTAAAGGGCCTAATGGAACCTTACAATAAATTGATACTGCATAATATCAGCTAGTGGCTTGACGGTTGCTGGATGATCAATATCAAGACCGGCTGATTTATGTTGTTCAACTTTGCCTTTTCCGTAGCCAGAACGATGTACTTCATTAGCTGATCGCTTGCACAGCGTTGCTGCATTGGTGCAACATATACATTATCTCTCCTACGAAGATTTTACGAGACCAGTGGCAGTAATGCACTGTAACCCCAGCTTCTAAAGCATGGATGCCCAATTCCATGATTAGACCACCGACCGTCTCTCTTAGGAGATCTTTAGCCTGGATGTAACCTCAGCAACCAGTGCGATTTGTTTGCGGACAGCTGCGTAATCTATGCTCAGGTGAGTGTTACGCCTGCCGTTGCGCAATAAAAGCCTTATTCCGGCATTTTTTACTGCTGCTAACGACAGAAGCCTTTGGATACCTGGAAACTTTTCCACTTAGCTTTCCGCCTCTTTGGCACCCTATCGCTTTGTTTGATACAGTAACAGCACCTACTGAAATGTCTCACAAAGAGACGGCGAACAAAGTCATTCCATAATTGCACAAACTCGTTATAATCAAGAGACCCCATGCCAAAACGCCTGTATTGATAAGGATTCAAATAGAGCAGCAGAGCCGAAGCCTACAAGTGCGCGCAGTTAACTAGACTAAAAATTCTTGCGACTAACGGACTCATCCGCGCAATATATTCTCATCACAGTGTCCTAGTACATCGCACAGACTCAAAGCAAACGTTTTCAAACATAAAGTCGCAGTTTCATTAAAGCCTTTGTTGTCAAATCAGGATTAAAATTTACTGCTTTTACCCTGCTTAAGTCCGGGCTATACATATAAACAAATAAATAGCTTAAGCTCTAATTCCTCGAGGCAAACCATATCGCACACAACTCAAATTTACCAGGTGGTTATGATTCGCAACAGGCACATTGCTTTGCCTGGAATGGGCTGATGGCCAACAGCTAACAACTTCACAGCGTTTGGTAACGTACTGATAATGAACAGAATCAGTAGTGCTGTGACGACAGACTGCATTCAACTTGGTATTGAAGAGAACAACTGTAGAAAACGTATTGAACAAAGTGGAAGCGGAACATACAGACAGGGGAGTATACGTTTACCGTGCGGGTCGAAATAATAGCGAAATGAGGCGCTGATCCACCTGTCTATGTGTACGGGTCAGTTTGGACGTTATTCCGTGGCCATCCACATCAGCCACTTTGCGCTGTCGTTAAACGGACATTTGTGGCCCTTCATAGCGTGAACAATTGCTAGGCATAAACCCAATACGTCCTGCCTAACTGCCGTTCATCCGTTTGTACGTTGGTGTATAACTGGCGGTGCATCTAACAGACGAATTTTGCACCCAATTTTTGCGATCCAGTGAGGCCTAACTTTCTCAGTTGGTTGGTAAAATGGCACATACAAGTGCCGCCATTATTCGTTGAAGCCGGTCAAAGAAGAAACTGCATCATGGAGAAGCAAGTGAAGAATTGTGTAGACGAGTAAACATTTCTAGGTAATTGTGGTTGACTGTTGCTGTTGTTTTATGCCTGTGCGGTTTGTGAAGTGTTCGTGTACAACTATCCAATCTAGACTAGTTATAAAGGGGTAAGCGTAGTTGCTCCGTGAGGCTAATGTCGTCTGCCTATGACAAAAACGAGATTCCTTTATCTAAGGCGGGATCCCCAAGTAGTTCCCATAAAAATTTCTAAATATGGGCAGAAAGGTAAGCGCCATAAGGGCAACCAAAATCCTTTAGTTCACCTTAAAAGTAGCTTGTCCGCAGAAAAGACTCCTAGTTCCTTCACGGCTAAGCTATCCTGGTGATATGCTCGACTTGGCAAAATGCAAATTCAGTGAAATGTTATTAGAAAAGTACCAGGTTAATGAAGAATGAAAGCTATCTTGCAGATATAAAATGTCTCGAATCCAATTGTTCGAACGTAAGAAAGAATCAGTGCAGCTGTCCGTGACAATCTAAGCTAATCACATAGACGAACCTGTCATTTTAGTGGACAATGGCACCATGCAGATACCTAATCCTAGGTGGGTAACTTATGGCGCTGTGAGTGCGAAACGAATTAAACTTAGTTACGTAAAAGTAAACTTATTTCGTATATTCACCGGTACAAGACCTCATAAGCAGCACTAATCATTTTAGGGTAAAGAAGCTTCATGGCTTATGCGATCACGATTATAATAGTAAAATAACTTTAGGTAATACAATTTCGGACCACGAACTTTTTCTTAGTTGTCGACCCGATGATCTAATATTCAAAATGTACCAAGAGTTGTATCATCACTCGCTATTTTGTGATGCTCTGTAGATAACAATAGGTAGCGAATAATACATTGCACTGACGCAGGATTTGGCTTTGTGCGTAATGATATTGCGTAGGCAAGCAGCGTGCAAGCCATTAGCTGTTCATATTTTATTTACGACAGCTTCCTTGGAAGGTTTAGATACGACTATTAGCCAATGGTCTTCGGTATATTTGATATAGTGGAGAAAGTCCGTAGGGAATTTTTACTGTGACATTGTTTGTCGCAATGCGTAACCGTAGAAGTAGTTCGTTCCACAAATCGGTGTACCTCACTAGGAGGAAATTCGATCGTGTTGTGTGGGTTGTAAGCTTTGAAGGTAGCACTTTGCCCCCATTTCGTGTGAGGTGGACTATAGACTATCCTAGCTAAAGTGTGGTGCTGCTCGTGTAACTTATTTAGTCGACAACCTTGTCAAATAGAAGGGTTTTCTTTAATCGTCTCAACCAAAGCGGATCCATTTGGCGCTGTCGACAACCTTCATGCTAACGTATAGCTCCAGCTTATACTCGAAGGATGCAGACAGGAATGCATGTGGAGAGGAGCCACGTTTCTTCAACGGAGCCGTTTCACATTGCCACAACTGGCACAACTGCTTCATTACTGTTTAACTTACCCGTGTATTATGCCTACCTGCAACGCACAAGCTGGTGACTTGGTCGTAGTTATCTCCATCCTGGATGAAACCAATCTATGAGCACAAAACTTTCACTAGGATTGTGTAAATCGTCTCGCCGAACGACGACTAGCGGTCAGCTAAAGGCAATATAATTCAGGTACCGGCTCTTGGTCAGGTAGGCACCTTGAGAACGTTTACTTTAAAAGCGGTTACACCAGGGACGTTAAGAAATAAACACAGAATTTGAAGCAAACTAAATACGCTATCTGGCAAAGTATTAAACATACTAGCTGACACAACATAAATTAACTTTAAAGGAATTTTTATTCAGTCTAAGAAGACCTAGCTTCGGCGTACTTTGGTAGTGACCTGCAAATTCTCTTCCATGACTGTGTAAATTATGATAAAATATATTCAAATTATAGCTTTCTTATGTATCAGGGAACTAAGCGGTTTGCATGTTGGAACGTCGCTACCGTTTGTTGGAAACCCGAATACCATCTCCGCCTTTGGGGCGCGACGCTACTTCGAAAGTAGCGACGTCAGCGCACTCGACGCAAACTACCTTATCCCCATCTAGCTATCATTTGATGCCCTATTTTTAGCATTAGCTAACCCACCTCCCGTCCAATAAACTTTTGCCGTAGCTTAATTTGCGTGTTCTAGCCATGCCTTTTGGTTGGCCGTCTGGTTCCTTATCGAATATATAGCGCACGATCAAGGCGCTACAATTGGTGACCCCGAAATAGAAGTTTCTTTGGTGAGATTGCTACTAATATTTCTTTTCAGATTCGGTAGCTTATTCTGTCAACCCCCTACTTTTAATTTTTACTACTTGGGTTCACTTTCACACGCTCCGAACTTTTTCACCATGAAGGTCATTCATCGAGATTCTGACGATCATGTAGGTGGGTTCAGTTTCCCTATCCAGCCTTTCCGAGAGATTAATCCTAAGGCCTGGTTAAATCAGCTAGAATCCAATTTTTTGTTACACGGCGTTAAGTCTGACAGTGTCAAATTTCACTGCGTTGTCACAGCGCTTGCTCAGCAGGTCGCTGATGACCTCGACGACACCTTGGAGCTACCCGAATATCAGAAAAGTTTCGATGAGCTTAAGGTCGTAGTCGTAAAGCGATTCGGCATATCAGACCATGCCCGCGTTACGCAGCTCCTTAACGAAACCTAGCTAGGTGACCTAAAGCCTTCACAGTTGCTGTACAGGATGCAGGCTCTAGCTGAGCCTCTCTCTGTTAGCGACTCTTTCCTTAAAACGATGTGGCCTCGTCGCCTGTCAAGTGACATGCGTAACCCCTGTGTGCAAACGATGCGCCTCTTTCTCAGCTCGCCGACACTGCCGACCGTATTTGGGAATCCAAGGCTTAAGTATCCCAGGTTTAGCCTACTACCAGTACGGAGGCAGCAGAACTAAGAGCGCAAGTAGCTGCACTAACTAATCGACTAGAGAACCTAACACATTCCGGATCCAACCGACGAAGTCGTTTCAGTAGTCGCACTCGTCCTAGATCATGTTCGAAACCCCCTAAGTCAAGCTATTGTTGGTACCACGAGCGGTTTGGTCGTCAGGCCAGACCGTGTCGCCCGCCCTGTTCCTCCAAGCGCAACATGCAGGGAAACGGGCCGGCCAGCACCTAGGGGTGACGGATATTGCTGGCTGCCCAAGTCGCCTTTTCTTTATTACCGATGGCAGTACGGAAGTACGCTACTTCGTTGCCACCGGTGCAGAATTCAGCGTTATCCAACGTGATTCTAATGAGGTCATCGACGAGGCGACTAGTTCATTGCGCGCAGCAAACGGCACCACCATTCGCTTGTATGGTCAATGCTCGCGCACGCTTAATTTAAACCTACGACCTACTGTTTTTATATGGATCTTTCTCGTTGCAGATGTCCAGATGCCAATCATTGGCCTTGACTTTTTGAAGCACTTTGATTTGCTTGTTGACGCGGAGCAAGGCCGTCTGCTAGATCGTCAACCAAATCTGGCAGCTATAGGTACTTTGACCGACATTGAATCAATCCGCCCTGTATACGCCAATCAGTCAAGCTCACCTACCGGTCAGCTGCTTAATGCCAAATTTCCGCAAGTCTTTCGTGCAATGGCACCGTTTCCATCCGCCACTGATGTTGCAAAACATCTTGTCCCTAACAAACGTCAGTCTGTTTTTGCCACAGCCAGGCGAATGACCCCTGACAAGCTAAAAATTGATCGCGCAGAATTCGAGCGCATGCTTGAACTAGGCATCGTTCGCCCATCTAAAAGCCCGTGGGCGTCGCCGCGCTACATGATGCCCAAAAAGGCAGGAGACTGGTGTCCATGTGGTGATTACTGCGCGCTCAACAACGTTATTATTTCAGACCGCTATCTTATTCCTCACATTCAGGACATCACGGAAAGCCTGCGCCTTACACGGGTGTTCTCGAATATCGATCTGTTTTGCGCGTATCCCCAGATTCCAGTCGCTGAGGAAGATATACTGAAGACGGTCATAATCACGACGTTTGGTCTCTTCGAATACTAGCGTATGCCGCTTGGACTTCGGAAGGCAGCCCAAAATTTTCAACGATTTATCGATTTAGTCACTAAAGGTCCAGATTTCGTCTATCCATACATCGACAATATCCTAGCGGCCAGCGCTTCTAAAGAACATGCAGGACATCTCAAAATTCTTTTCCATAGGCTGGCCATTAATAGCATCACCGTCAACCCTGACAAATGCGAATTTCAGCAGCCTTCCGTCTAATTTTCTGGCCGCCATATTGCTCAGTATGGCATCCGGCGTTTAGACGATAGAGTCCGCGCCATCACTGACTTTCCGGTCCCGACTAGATTAACCGCCATTAGCCGTTTAAACGGCATGCTCAACTATTATCGGCGTTTTCTTCCACACTGCCAATTTGTTAAGTCCACTAACCGACCTACTTCGTAGGCCTAAAAACTGTCAGGTGGAACTGACTGCTGCTGCTGCCGAAGCATTCAAGGCCAGCAAAAAGCCTTAGCCAAAACCGTTATGCTTCATCATTTCAATCCGAACGCCCCACTCTGTGTTGCTGTTGAGGCACCGGACTACGCCATTGGCGCCGTCCAACAGCAACATTCAAATCGAGGTTGGAAACCTCTTGTTTTCTTCTCTAGACGCCTGCAACCAGCCGAAGTAAAGAACAGCGCGTTCAGTCGCAAACTACTGGCCGTTTACTCTACAGTTGAACATTTCCGACACGTCCTTGAGGGCAAAACTTTCAATACGTTCACGGATCACAAGCTGCTTATTTACGCATTCCGAAATCAATCAGCTCGATACCCACCACGTGGAATTCGTCAGCTGGATTGCATTGCCCAATTCTGGACTAATATCCGGCAGATTTCCGGTCAACAAAACGTCATCGCTGATGCTCTTGCAAGCGTAGCTGCGATCGGCCCTGCTGGGCAGACAATCGATTTGTCTGCTATGGCCGCCGCGCACTCAAACGATCAGATTATAGGAACTCAGCGATTATTCTGTGAAGACATCCCCGCACCCTTCGCCGTCATCTGATGGTACAATTTCATTCGACACATCTACCGGACGAAATCGACCCGTCGTTCCAGAAACTTCTCGCGTTATCGTTTTCGACACCCTCCACAATATCGCCCATCCTGGCAGTAACGATACTGCTAAACTTGCCTCTGAGAGCTACGTTTGACCGGGGATGCTACGCGGTGTTACGCGTTGTGATTGCAGCTGTCTCACCTGCCAGCAAGCCAAGATTCAGCGGCACGTGTCCGATCTGCTTGGTCGCCTTCCGTCCGTTTCAGCGAGATTTGCTCATGTACATCTCGACATAGTGGGACCTCTGGCCCCGTCCAAAGGAATGGTCTACATTTTGACCATGAAGAATCGTTGCACCCGTTTGCGCGAAGCCATTACCATCTTTGTCGTAGCTGCGGAAACCGTAACGCGCGCTTTCGTCGAGCACTGGGTCGCTTCACCCGGCTGTCCAGCCACGGTAACGACAGACCGCGGTCCACAATTCGAATCTTCGAGCTTTAGCGATCTGCTTAACTTCATTGGATGCCGGCGCATTCGCCCAACCGCTTGCCATTCGCAAGCCAACGGCATGGTGGAACGTTTTCACCGACAGTTAAAACTCTCATTTAGCGCCGCCAATGCGCTGAGTTGGACTGAGGCGCTGCCTATGATCCTTCTGGGGATCCAATCAGCCCTAAAGGCTGATCTACGTACGTCTAGCGTCGAGTTAGTTTATGGACATCCACTGCGTTTACCTGGCGATTGCTTTTCCGATAGTCCCAGAATTCCCCGTTAGTGTGTCTCTATGAATTTGAGAATAAAATATTTATTTAGTTATTTATTTAATTATGCACGTCAGCTAACCACCAGCATGCGTCACTACAAGCTTCCCGACGTTAGCGAACAACGACGTAGATCTTTTGTTCCACGCGACCTACAGCGTTGTCCGTTTGTTTTCCTCCACTTTGATGGTCCCCGCAGACCACTAGAGCGACCTTACGTACGTCCTTCCAAGGTTCTGCAGCGTAAGGACCGCATGTTTATCGTCGACCGTCACGATAAACGATAAACCGTTACGACTGACCGTCACGAGGTTGTCCACGTAAAATCCGAGCTCGAGGAAGACCCTTGCTCGTCTTCTGAAGAATAAACACAGCCTATGATAGAAGTCTCACCTGATTCTAACATCCCTGAACCTAAGCATCACGCTCCACCCAATGCTTCAACTTCATCTCAGTCGCTTCCCATCGAACCAACCGCCACGTCTTCAGCAGTTCCTTCAAGTTTGCAAGGTAATAAAACGTCTAAGACGACGCCTTCCTCTTATTCGCACAGGTCGACTAGGTCGCTTTAAGCGTTCATTGGCTACCGAGATTAAGGGATTAGTGTTCCATTTACTTTTTTATTGCTTTCCCCTTCCTTTTGTCCAACGACGTACGAAAACACCAAAAAATCAGGAAAAGCTTTTGTAAACGCCAAAAAACAGAGAAAAACTTTGGAAAATCAAAAAGAATGCAAAACGTTTTGAAATCGCAAAAGAAGAAGAAAACGTTTTGTAAACACATAAAAGGGGTTTGCGTTTTGTTTGTCGCCTACTTCATCCGGTAATTTTCAAACTTACTCATGCCCGACCCTCTACTGTCACTGCTCTTGTTTCGACTTACCTTCCATCTATGAAGCGGAGTAGACGGCGAGTCTGAAGTGAACATTTGACCTTCACGAACTCTTGAACATTTGACGCTTACGAACTTCCCGATTTTGTGTTTTTGGCACCGTTAGGAGGACAATGCTGGGAGCCCGCTACGGTCCGATCGCCTGGTTCTCCCCCAGCAGCTGCGTCAGGTTTCACTAACTGGTCTCGCAGAAGGATGTCCAGCGACGGACAGTGCTCACGTAGATCGAAGGTTCACCCATAGCTTCCCTTCTAGAGAAGGCTGGGTAATGACCTGAAGCTCCTCTTATAACTCTGTAAACTATTCTAAACTATATGCACATTATAGTTTTCTTATGTATTAGGGAACCAGGCGGTTTGCCTGTTTGAAGGATGTTCACGTTTGTTGGAAACCCGAATATGATCTCCGCCATTGTGGCGCGAGTTGACTGCGAACGACGCTTCCTCAGTGCACTGGACGCCAACTACATTCTCCCTAGCTAGCTGTCATCTGGTGCATTATTTTTATTATTAGCTAACTCTCCTCCCGTCTAATAAACTTTCACCCTAGATAATTTGTGTGTTTTACCCATGTCTTTTGGTTAGCCGTCTGGTTTCTTACCGAATATTCAGCGCACGGTCAATACGCTATAAGTCGGTGTAGCTCAACTAAACTGCTAAACCATAATGTACACAATAAATATAATGAAGCCAAGGTAATAATAATAGCATTGGTAAGAATAATAACGATGACACTATTGACGATAATATTGTGCATTCACTACATATCTAATAGCAACGGTATTTTATATACGGCAAGATAACATCAGGAAACAATAACGCAAGCCTTAATCATTTAAGAATAATTCTAATCTGATTGTAATGGGGTTCTTAGGAAATTTTTAATACAAAACGTGCGCTCAACAATATGCAACACCGACTAGGTTACCTTAATATGCACAATAACTTAGCGCGAGGATTAGAAAAGCAGATCAAGCGATGCGTGCTGCGATTGAACAGGATGCCGAACGGGTGCAACCATGCAGTAAGGTAAGTGAATACTAAAATTTTAACAATGGAAACCCAAGAAACCTCAATTGGTAGCAGGAGCAGAGGTGTAACACAACGATAGAAAAGTGAAGCAATAATATTTGCCGAAAATTCAAACAATACTTAATAGGGCTAGTCCGATGGGCAGGTAAACACTATCCCGGTGTTCAGCGAGAAGCAAAACAACTGCAGCTTTGGAGGTTATGGCTAGTAATGAGTGTGTACTGGACCGTTATGTATAAAGTTCGGGCGTTAAAGCAAAAGTCAAACATAGGCAAAAGCTCGCAGCAGTGGAATGATCAAGCACATTTGAATGTTAAACCTTCCTTCGATCACCGCCTTTAATATGTCGCCTAGCGATTCGAAGACATGAAATCAACTACTGGCAGTGGAACCGATACAAGTACGTCAAAAGCGCGCTGATGATGTTGTATTCAAACCTTGTGAGTTCAACTAAATTGCACAATATATTTGATAACGGAAGTGCTAGAAAGAAAAATAAGCTGTTGTGTACAGACGGCCGCTAAGAAACCCCTCAGGGCGTGCGTTGTTAAGCAAAGCTTTATACGGCGTTTACGGAACATTTTATGCTGGTATGCAAGGAAATGCAACAACACGACCTAAAGGTGTGTGGATTTGGTCGTTGGTAGAAGAGGCGCAGTGATTAAGGTGTTTGGGAATCGGTAGGCTTTTCAGTGGCCATCAGCATAGGAAAAGGAGAGCGGCGTGTGCTTGGTTGTTTCTGAATTCTCCAAGGTTGACACCACTTCTTCCGGCTAAAGACGATCAGTGCTCACAGACTGTTTGGACCCGTTTATATGCCGAACCACCTACATCGGTTTCCGCGATAAGACCATGAATACACTTTCAACAGACAGCATCGTGTATTTTTGAACGGACTCGATGTGGATAAAGACGAATGGACAAATAGGTAAGTCCGGATGCACACGTTGCTCGCGCTTGTCTAGTCGAGGATGTGTCGATCTAATGGATCAAAGATACTGCTTTAGTCGCTCAGCATAGGAAGTAGGGCTTAATTCGTCGGCAACTCGTGAGTCAGGTATCAGCAAGTCTGTGATTTGGGCCCAAAGTAATTTCGGCTGGTCAACCTCCGCTATTTTCTTGGACGGTATCGCAAACACCAAACAGTACAGCTGAAAGGCGTATAAACAAACAAGCAGCGGACAAACTAGCTGTAATGGCAGATTTTCATTGTCGGTAAACTCGTTCAACTAGGCCATGAGCAGCGGGATGATAGGCAGTCGTCTGGGAGTGAGTAGAACTAAGCAGTCGACTGAAATCTCGAAAAATAGTGTACCCGAACCGTGATTTTCTCCAGTGGCACACGGAAAAGTGCAAACCACGGCTCAACGAACTCATGAGCAATATATGAAGCAAAAACCTCACAAAAGGGTAAGGCATGGGAAAACGAGTAAAACGAGGAACGCAAGTCAACAGGTACGTGCAACCGGTTGAAACGTATAGCGGTTCTACAGCATCATATCGAAGGTGTTTGTATCGGTTTGATTGGTGGAAACAAATTACCAGTAGTAGCAACAGCGTGACTGTGAACATTGCTTTTTGCCAAATACGACCGCTGTTGGCCCATGGTCGGCTGCCTCTGCGCATCTTCAGCCAGGTGTGACGGTCTGTAATTAGTTTCACAGACGCTAGTATACCGAGGTGTGAAAATTCTTAAAGGTGGTACAACCCCACTTGTTGGAAGGACTATGAACAAAAGTGAAGTTTTACGGGTGTAACTATCGCAGCAGGTACCTGGGTCAGAAATGCGCAAAGGCAGTTGCAAGAATTTTAACCTAGGCTTCCATCGGAGCTGTGTTAACTCTGGGCCACGGGCTTCTGAAACAAACGGTTCTCCCAGATCGATAATCGAGCTTGTAAACTAGTGCGTGTGAGCAAGAGAATGATGGTCTGCAAGTAGATTGTAAGGACCATCAAAATAACGAATAGCATACTCACACTAGTAAAGATAATCAGGTTGTCGTGTCTCTCCGTAGGAGCAACAGTCCGAACTTGCACGAAAAACACACACAAGGGGCGTATGGTCTGTCAAGATGATACAACGTTGACCTACAGTGATATGACGAAGATGCTCGTCAGCAACATATGCGGCAAGTAGCTCGCGGTCGAAGGTACTGTATCTGGTCGTTACAGGTTGAAGCTTCCGAGAGCAGGAAGACAGTCTGAAATTAGTTACCCACTAGCTACAGCAATACAACACCAACAGCGGATTGTGTAACAACTGTCTTGTGCATAAGCGTACCAGCGTCATCCGCTCTTAAGTAAGCAAGTTAAGTATGTTGGTTCAGCTTTTGCTTGACTCCGTTAAACGATGCTTCGGCGTCTGGAATGAAAGTGAACGTTTTGTGATTGCCTTCCAGCACAACTGTTAAAGGTTAATATGAAACAGCGCAGCCATGTATATACCGTCCGCAGTAACTAACATGCCAAGAAAACCGCGTGGTCGCTTAACGTATTGTAACGCTGGTTAATCCATGATGGCTTGCGTATTTTGGTCAGGCGACTATTGCCATTAGGTTTAATTCTGTAACCTAGGAAGTCGATGGAGATTTGACCAAATACAACTATTTCAGCGTTAATGAAGTTACCACGATGTTTGAACCCTTGGAAAACTTCGTGAAGCTGAGTTGCGCATTCGTCGGCCAAAGCACTTGCAACTAAAACATCATCCATATAAAGAAAGACAACGTGGAGGCCACGGAGTACATGGTCCGTAAAGCGTCGGAAAGATTGCGCGACCTTACGAAGACCAAATTGCATACGGAGAAAGGCGTACAAGCAGAAAGGAGTAAGCCTTATCAAATTTGCACTACTTTATGGGCTATTGTAATTTGCTGGCACGACCTAACAAGACCACTTAGAAAAAATAAACTTTCCAGCCAATCCTAACGAAAACCATGTATATATGGGACAGGGTATTTGTCAGGAACCGTGGCGCTGTTCGTTGGCAGGCAATCGCTACATGGGCGCCAATCACGAATATTTCTAAGCACACCTTTTAGTGGAGCTGAGCAACTGCTGCATGGATGAGGAATTGTCTTTAGCTTGAGCAGTTGTTCGAACTCTTTCTTGTCACCTTGTGGTTTTTCAGTTGTGAGTTTCCGCCGTCATGGTTTGACTAATTGGGGCGATGTGATGTTGCACACCTTGCTTGGTTACAGTGACGTCTTTACTTATTCCGACAAGTGATGAAACTGCTGTAACAGTGCGGAATACGGTAACCGACGGCATAAGGACTCAGTGTCTAATGAAATTAATTGCAGTAAGCTTGCCGCGAGCAGTTAGCGTAGTGGCATCATTATGTAACTTCCCACGACCCAAGTGTACTGTTAATCAAAAGTTGCCACTAATGTCGATGCCAGTAATAAGCTTCTGTACGTTGGCGATAGTACAAAGGAAAAAATCTGCGACGTTGTCCTAGACCAAGCATGAGGTTCGCTGGCAATAGGTCGCGATATTGTATGTTTAGCAGCCTGTAGCTTCAAGCTAGCCGGCTGTAGGAAGCGTGTTTCCATGGAACGGTGACAAACGTTTACCACCGCGCCGATGTCAACCAAAAGATGGAGTTCGCTCGTGAATCCAACTACATACAGGAAGCGCTTATTACTTTAGACAGTGGCAGCTGTCAATATTACTGGCTGGCTTCTACCTGTCTAGCAGTAGAGTTAGTTTAGGCACCTAGCTAAATACACCGTAGACGGCAGTTGCGTGCCGCATTGCTAAGGTGGTAACGGAAGTAGCAGTAAGTGCGCGGTGCTCGTCTGCGGAGTTGTTACGATGCCAGTTTCTGTAAGGTTATCTTAGCTTTCGTATTCGATAGCGTCCAAGGTGAAAAATATTGTGCTGACATTTTTATGGCCCTCGCTTATTGTGTCGAATGTGGTAGTCGCCGAAGTGCTTGCAGTGGATGCATCAGCCACCTAATGCACTGCATTTTTGAAGAAAATCCGTGTACTTAGCCCGCTGCTTCAGCCAGCTTATTCTGTGGAAGGGCAAAGGCCATACATCTAGCATTGCTAGCATGTTTCCCGGAAGACACATTATTTCAGAGTCGGCGATTAATGAAATCATCTAAGGCTGCTGGACCGACAAGTGCTCGCATGTGTTTGAGGAGCTGAAACGGTGTACGATCACCAAGCTCAATGCATCGAGTGTCCATTGCTGTTGTACCATGTTTGACAAAGTAGTGCGATTTTAGATAGCTGTTCTAAGCTAGCGATAACATGCAGCAGTCGACCTAGGGTCGAAAATAACGGTACTTCCGAAGCCACGTCTGCAGGTACCCTAGCAGTAACATCCTAAATAACATAGTTTACGAGGTGACTTAGGAAAACAAACTTAAACTTAACTTGAATATAACAGGCAGATGGGTTAGACACGACGGAGGTCAATGCAACGGAATTTTTGGATGACGGTTTTCGAACAGAATGATCGAACATGAAACAATTATGTGTACTATAAGTATATAAGGGCCCGTTAGATAAAATGATGCAGTCCTTGAAAAACGTCGAACGTAGGCGCAACCCCAACGTAAAGAACGACCAAGCACACTTACCTTTTAAATCTGCCTCCAGTTACCGTCTGTTAGAGGCCGACTAAAGATGCGGAGATATACAACCAACTAATGGCAAGGGGTGGCGGCAGCACGAGCACTGGCAGCGGCAAATGAAACCAGCAGGTCACAAGCGCGCGAAAGATGTTGTATTCAAACTTCGTGAATTTGAACAAACGGTACCAAAGGATCGATAACGGAAATGATAAAAACATAAATAGCGTGTAATGACCACTGCTGCAGACGTGTTCGACATTGGTGCAAACGTTGTGGGGAGGTTGTGTAAAAGTCTCATGCGAACAAGTATATACACGCCAGTTATTCATTATTATGTGTACTAAACAGCGTTATTTTCGACAGCATTAATTACTGTTTGTAACAAAAGTATGTAGCAACTAGTTGCGTTGTCACTGACTTGACGCAAAAGTAATAAGAATAAGAATATTTTAGGATTGTTATTAATTTTATTGGAAAACGAATCTGTTAGTGTACAGCCCCTCAGCGCATAGCGTTGTAGCAATTTAGCCTACGGGGAGCATCAAATAGTAAGCTTGTGATGGAATAAGACTGCTTTAGAAATCAGTTCAAACAACCTATACTTTGGAAACGTCTGTTATTACTCGTGAGTAGCCGGATTTTAGTTGTACTTTTAAGGGTTTCATCCAAGTAGTTCACAAGTTACATAAACGGCCAGGTCTGGAAGCGGGCCAGACGCAGTTCGCCCAATTGGAGCCCATCAGTGGTTTGCATTCCCTCGGTCCCTGATGGAGATCGAACCCAGGACCGCTAGAGCCAGATGACGAGTATTCAGCAGCATAAGCCGATGAGCTACGGATAACTTGGCTGTGTAATATAAGTCGCGACCTAACGGATATAGCAGGACCTACTACCGTCACTGACAGTAGGTAACCGGCGAGGTCCTGGCGTCCTTTCGCTAGACGCTATGCCTATAGCGTTTGAAACTAAGAGGCTCTACCTTTTATATTACTTATGAATAGCCGGCTATCCATTGTCAGTGACAGTAGAAGAAAGGCCGTGCTATACCCCAGTTAGATTGCAAAGTATGTGGTCCACCCAACTCCCCTTGGCTCGGTGGTTAAGCAGCTGACTAGTTTTCAACTACCTCTAATGGCTATGCGTTCCATCCTCATTGGGGGACTGAGGGAATGCGCACCACTGACGAGCCCCAATAAGGCAAAACTCCTCTGGTGCTTTCCCGGACTAGGCCGTTATTCCACTTGCGAACTACTGGGATGGAATCCCAAACATTATAGGTTAGTGTCCAAATATGTTAAGCAACACGATCATGAGGTTTGAAAACATAGTGTACGGAAGTTAAAGTATAGATGGCGTCCGTTGTTAGTTGCGTGAATTGCAAAAGCTTTGACGGACGATAGACCATGCACTACACGGAAACTGTTTTGCCTGGAAAATAAATAAATACTTTATTTCCCAATACATCGAAGCACAGCACATCTGTTGTGATCGAACTTTTACAAATATTAATGGTGCCAATCTGCACGTGCCGTTGCATGCAGCGGTCCGACGGCTATAAGTTATAGAAGGCGAGAAATGGAGGGAGTATATTTGAGGAACCAAGTTGTTTGCGGTGTGACCATAACCTGGGTGCAATTGCGAGTAATGAACAGATTATATTAAACAAATTAACATTTATTTATTCCTTCCTACGCAGAGGCATGATCACATAAGTGAACTTGTGCAGGCGTTTCATGGTTATCTAACAGTGTTAATCAATATTGGTTCTACCTTTATTTGTTGCATTTTATATGTAGTACAAATGCATAAATGACTAATTGAACCATGCTGTATCATAGTCAACTGTCAGTCACGGGGCTAAGCAGCTATCATTCATAGCCAATTGGCACAAGCAGCTGGCATCCTGAAGTCTTTGGGGCGGAACACGACAGGGGTCCGTTGGATAGCGCACCACCAGTGCGACCCAGAATGTCGAAACGCCGGCATCTGGTGCTTTTCCAGACTAGCCTAAGCCGGCTGAATGGGTGTGATGATGATAAAGCAGCTAAACTAATGCTGCTTGTCCGGCGGTCAGGCAATTTGGCATTGGCATAATCAGTCTGACATACATTGGAGTAAAACAGCATCCCCTAATAGATCAAGGATAACGAGTAGTCAATTGGCAAAGAACTAGTAAGGGTCAGGAAAAGTGATTTCAAGAAACACTGGGTACGTGTGAGTGTAACTTTAGGATCGACGGTAAATGCGCAGAATGAGAATTAGCGCAGTAACTTACAAGTGGGAATTGTGAGGACGTATAAAAATTGTTGATGTTTAATGTTAGTACAGTTGCCTGTATGACGCCATCAGCTGCGACCTTATGCCGTTTAGAGTCACATCCGCCACCTGGCAGTGTTGTTCAACTGACCTCCACGGCACTTTATGGGGAGAAGGCTTGCTAGGTTAAAGCTCACCAGGTACTGGAACCATATCACCGAACCATTTGAAAAGCACGGGATAACTAGCAATACTTCTTAGTGACGGATTGTTGGCTCCGCAGTTTGCAGTAACGGTGATTTCGTAATTTCCCTTGGCTGATGCACGCTAGGCCAAGGACTGCTTCTACATTGGGTCCTGTACTGTCCTGCCCGAATGGCTCGACCTGGTTGGTAGGTAGAGCATATATTGAAGCTTTTGAAAGGTTATGTATTGCTTCTTCGTAAAACCACGTGATGACTACCAAATACATCTAAAAGTATTATGTGGAATTGCATTTGGAGAAAGGAGAAGGTCGAACCCAAATGCTTGACGGTATCAAGCTGTCAAAAGCGGCAACGAACTTCAAAGTACAAGCTACATAGCCATGTACAGCAATTACATGCGTATGTACACCCAAACACACATTCAATGCCATATAAAGCAGAAATAAATAACTATTTTATTCTTGACGAAGCAAGGCACTCGTCTTGTGCATGGTCAGCAGAATGCAATATGGTACATGATAACATGATTAGCAGGACGAAGTGCGAGATTAGTACGGACGCTGTCAGTAGTGTGGACCCACATGGCCCAAAAGATTGAATGTGGTCTTTCCTCCCGGAATGCGAGACGCGGAGGAAATAATTTGATAAGTAATATGGAGTAGGTTGGTGAGGAACTAGTCCGATGAGGTTGCGTAAGCAGTGCGGGTCAGGTCAGTGAAGCATGAGGCAAATGCTGCGAAAATATTTTAGGTATTATGGAATGGCCCTGCTCAGATATACAGGCACATTCTTTCGAGAGCATATATATGACCATAATTTGTGGAATGTTGTATAGGTCAATTTGCAAGCGCGGGTTTGTGGCAGCGACGTTATTGAGTAGCCGGTCACATCCGCCACGTAGCAGTGTTATTAAACAGACCTTCGTGGCTTTTGTAGGGAGAACGCTTGTAAAGGAAAACCCACCACGTCCTGTAACATCGATAACTGGTGATATGACAATGAAATGATTGCAACGGACCGATGGTTCTCGCGGTTATCCGCAGGCATGATTCGCCATTTTGTGTTCTATGGGTGCGTGGTGGTCTTCTTCAGGGTCATCCGCACGGGTTTGGCGCTGCTGAAGTCGAACGACTCAGGTGGCATGGATGGGTTTGTTTAGTTTTCCGGATAATTTAAATGCGTCGTGATTGGAAGGGGCGGATGATTTCTTTGTTCTGTGCTGATTTTGTGGGCAGGCGAGCATCGCAGTTGTGTCCTTAAAAATGTTCCGTGCAGGTTACGTTATCCTTCAAAACTAGGAGAAAGAAACGGACCGAGCAAACTGAGAAGAAAGAGGAAAAGAGCTATTTTAATTCATAAATAAAAAGTTTTGTAAAACTTGTGGTGGATAAAGGCCATGGAATGCCCGAATAGGTTATACAGCACATCTGTTGATTTTCATGCAAGTACGAGACCATATAGGTGTTGAAAGCGAGAGACAAAAGCTGTCCGAAATGACCTATTGTACGAAACTGTTTTCCTGTGTGAGAAGCGGGAGTATCAGGCGTTTCTTAACGGTGAACGATTTAGTGGAATCAGAAGAGCATAGTTAGTAATGTAATATGCGCCTAAGGTGTGGGCTGAGCAATCGGTAGACAGTGGCAAAGCTTATCTTTCGAACATGTATGAGATCCATTGAAGTTGCTAGTAGTGTTAGTGACCCACAATAATCCCAACGTAACCTGTTTACTAATAGGATGCTAGAGAAATAGCTGGGTGCTGGTGTGTGACGGACTGTCAGAGAAGTTGCGACGAGCATAAAATGGACTATATGTTACAGCTGTAGCGAGCATACGGTTGTGAAGCCAGCTCTGAAAGTGACCTAGGATAGCGGAAAAATATAGGCAGCAACACTAAAAGAAACTTAGCGTTCCAGTCCTAGCTGGAACTCTAAAGTGCAGCATATAATCTTAATAGACGGCAGGTAAGAGCTATACTGTGAGGCTGATTAATGGTGAAGTGGTAATTGCTCGCTATCGTATGGCGCACAGTCTGATAGGCATTCAACGTCGTAAACCGGAGTGGGAAGAGAGCACATACTACAGCTGCAGCAAGAAGACGGTTACAGAACCCGCTTCCTTAAGAGACCAGTGGTAGCAGAATAGAATGTGCAGCATCGTCAAAGGATAACGGGGTGTTCCACTATAAGGTGGACCTCCAAGGTGGAACATAACAGTCAAACAGGCAGATGGGGCGTAAGTTGCTGACAGCCCGATTAATTAGTAATCAGGAGAGGCACGCAATTTTATGCTCAGGCATGAATTAATAGGTATCCAGCGTTGCAACCAGAAACACTTGCAACTGTGGTAGCTAGAAAACCGTTGTAGAGTCAACTCTGGAAAGGATCAGGGGTGAGGGATTAATTCAGGCAACTCCGCCAGAAGGCGCATACTGTTAAACTTCAAGGTTTGCTTCTGCAGTAAGACCTGCAACGATAATAGGTCAACAGAGAAGAAGAAAGGTGCCTACCGGGTTAGCTGTGAAGCAGGGGTCGCGCACTAACTAGACATTTGGCATGTACTAAAAGGCAAGCAAAGTCGAAACCAGGAGCGATAATAGCAGGACTACTTGCTACAGCTATGGCGAGAGAACTTTTGCAGAGCAAGCTCCGAATCGGGCCTTGAGCGACGGAATAAGTTGGGCAGCAGCGCCGAAAGGTACTAAATGTTCCTTTTCAAGGTGGACTTCTACAGTTAAGCATATTAGTCAAATCTACGGTCGGGAAGGTTAGGGGGCACGCCTGGTAAATTGAGAAGCCGGTGTCTCTCGCTAGCTGAAGAAGTGGCACACACACTGATAGGCATTCTCTGTTGAAAACTGGGGTAATAGCTGACAGGACTGCATAATATAGCTGTACCGAGGAACCGGTTGCACAGCGAACTCTGAAAGGGACGTTGGATAGCAGGATGTTATTGGCTGAGTCACCAAAAGCTACTACGTGTTCCATTCCAAGTAAGCTACAACAGTGAAAGTTACAGGTCAACTTGACGCCAGAAACGTGTGGTGGAGGAAGCCGAATTTATTGTGAACCGGATGCAAGAAGCTATCGTTAGATGAGACATGGACTAAAAGGTCCACAAAATTACGCCCTGGGGCGAGAGTGGAAGCAAAAGCATACTACAGCTCTAGTGCAAAAACAGTTCCAGACGCAGAATTAAACGGGACTATAGGTAGCCGAACGAGCAGGGAATCGGCGCCAACATATACTACGTGTTCCATCCCAAGGTGGACTTCTAAAGTGGAGTCTACTGGTCCGTAGGTGGCAGAGAACAGGGCCATCCCTATCATTAGACACGTAAGCTGCAAGTAGAACCATCTTAGCTATTGTGCCGCAACACAAACGACAAGCAAAGGAAAACAAACAGTGGCACGCCGGCTAGGTCCCCAGTAACGGATGGACACTGTTCCGGAGAGCTATTAGCTGGCTATCGTGCCATAAAAAGTGTCATGTTGTGCCTAACCGGTGAGATCGTGAGTTGGGGGTAGCTAAGCAGGATGGAGATGGACAAAGGAACTTACAACACAAACGTTATTGGGGCCGGCTCCAGGCCATATCAACAAGTGTGTCAAACCAAACGTCTCCACCGTCCTTGGGACAAAGCCAGGCAGTCGGGATGCACCAAACGACGGGAACTTTGAAGTGAGAGTTTTCCTCCCCCGACCAGGTCTTCGCATGGCCTCCCCTCCTCCACTTCCAACCGCATACAAAACGCGCAACCAATGCACGTCGCAGAAGTCGGTGTGCTGGCATGCGCAACACGTGGCCCAACCATCGGAGCCTGTCGCGTTATATAATGGTGCTGTGCAGTCCACACGCTCTCTCTCCACCAAATACGCGACGCTGAACACGCTAATTGCGCACGCGGTACTCCCACCAGACATGAGCTAGGCTGCGAACGCAGCGGTGATCGAATACGACGAGCCTATTTATGTCTATCGACCTGATAAGCCAGGTTTCACAACTATATAGGAGAGTTAAACAGGCGGCTGCGTTATAAACTCTACCCTTCAGGAAGAGAGTAACGTCGCATCCGCGCCACAGGTGGCAGGGAGTAGCAAAAGCACCTCGAACTTTTGCTATACGGTTCGTAACCTCATCTTAAACCTCAGGGTGCCAATATAGCTGCCCAAGTGGTTGAATTCCTGAAAGAATTCTAGCAGATCACCAGCAAGCGTTAGTGCAGGGTTGGGTCCCTGCTACTCTTGGAGAAGTACTTTGCATTTCGATGGATCAAAGCATAGCTCAAAACGATTGACAGCCAGTTCTAATCTGTCCAGTGCAGCTTGGCGTGTTTGGGAGCTGTCACAGATTAAGGCAATATCGTCCGCATACTCTAAGTCAGGATGCCGCTCACTAGGAAGTAGCTCTACACCTACATAGTGTCCAGGGAACGCTGTTTCTATAACGTCATCAAAAGTGAAGTTAAAGGGGAAAGGTGACAGCGGATAACCTTGTCTCGCACCGCTGGTAATAATGAAGGGTGGCGACAGTTTGCCATAAACCCTCACTCTGCCCGAACAATGCGCGCACAGCGCTTCGATAATGTTTACATATTTATCAGGCACACCTTCCCCAGCAGACACTCTTAAAAGGCACGTCGATCGACCGAGTCGAATGCATCTTTAACTTCAAGAAACTCGACAACGCCGGGCCGTAAATAAACATGGCGGTGCTCCAACAACTAACATAAGGTGAAGATGTGGTCGATGCAGCCTCGATTGCAAATAACCCGGCTTGCACTTCACGGATCTGGCCTTCACGCGCGCCAATGAATCTGTGAGGAGTGTCAGAGGTAAGCAATATAGAGATAGAAACATTATAGTGTTGCTCATCCCAACACAATATAGAGATATTTGAAAGACAACTGATCCCTCTATGATTGCTGCATTCCAAACCGGAGTATCCCTTGAAAATTGTGACAGTAACGGTGCGCTTCCAGGTTATCGGGACAGCCTCCTGCTCCCAATGTTTCACTAGCAATTCGTTTACATCATCTATTAGAGCAGGCCCCAGAATTTGAAGAGGGCTGGGAGGATTAAATCTACACCAGTGGCGTTATGCAATTAGAACAGCATGATCTCACGTTCGACTTCTGCGCTTGCGGGCGGATCCAAGGAGACTGCTTAGGGAGAAGGGCGCTCAATGCCCGAAAAAGAAGCCGATAACTCAAGTTAGCTAAATTGCGTTGCAAAGTGTTCAGCCAGCGCTCCAAGCTTTTGGACAGGCTGTGGATCGGCTGCCCACTCTAGTGGCGCATGGTCACGCTAACACCAGGTCTCATGCTGTCTGTTCCCGTGTCAGACTTAATAAGTTACAATGATTTCCACACTATGAGACACTATGAGACCACAACTTTCGCGGTGTTTCTTCAAGTTAGCATTTAGTTTTGCCCTAAGCTACCTGCTTGCCTTACAGCATTCGCTTTCAGCCGGAATACGTCGGCGAGCATCCATAAGTGCCATAGACTGTGTAGAGACCCAAGCTCCGGTTTGGCAATTTGCTTTGCCACATGAAGACATGCCTGCTAACAGCAACGTTTGACGAATATGCGACCAGTGATGTTCAACGGTGTTTAGTGGGCGCGTACTCAGCTCAGATGTCTGCGCACTTTGGTATACATTCAGGACATCTAGCTGGTAGCAATCCGTCCACATCGACGTTGCGGACGTCCACCAAAACGCACCAGGAGGTCGGCACAGACGAGTGTGTGGTCCGAGTCCGCGCTGGCGCTCCAAATCGAGCGACAGTTTTGGGCACAACCTCTCCATCGGCAACTGATCGCGATATGATCGAGTTGCGTCCATGGCTGGCCCGAGGCTGGTGGCCGCCAAGTCCCGCTTCTGCGGGTGCTGTGTCGGAAGTTAGTGCTCGCGAGAAAGAGGCGAGCATCTTCACACAGCAGTAGCAATTGCTCACCATTATTATTACGGGAGCCCATACCATATTAGCCGCCCAAATGAAGTTTATCAGAGGACAATTTTCCGACTTGGCTGTTTAGATCGCCAGCCAACACCACAGTATCTGTGCCCCTTCTGTAACGAAGGAGCTCGTGAAGTTGCTGACAGAAATCATCTTTTACCGAACCAGTGCTGCAGTTTGTAGGGGCGTAGGCCGCAATGACAAACAGGCACTATTTGTCCCCGCGCGACTTCGTAGCACGGAACGAACCAGCTAATCTAACGGCGCACATCCTACTGTTTACTGGGTTGCACTCAAGCAGGGCAGCTTCAGCCCGGGGACTCAAAACAATGCCGACGCTTGACCGGCATTTGAAGCTGCATCATCGTCAGACAGGCGCAATGAGAATGTGTCGCCAGTGTTGCATGTGGGGTATCTCAGGGTAAGCACGGAGCTTAAACCTTGCAGGCGGGTTTCTGATAAACAGCAAATATCGATCGGTAGGGTCTCTAGCCTGAAGGCAAGTGCTGCCTGTTGGCCAGTCTGTGGCAAAGTGCGCACGCTGAAGCATGCCAGTCTTAGCGAGACGCGAGGACGCCAAATGGAAACGGATGGACCGACATTGCCCGCTTGGTTTAACATGGACTTGTCGATTGGATTAGAGTGACGCAGTGCGACTGCGTGTAAGTTGAAACTAGAAGGTAAGCAACTACTGAACCAAACTGGGGAGGGCAAACAATTGGGGATTAAAAACCGGGGGACAAAATTATAGTTGGAGCGAAAAGCTAAGGATGAAAAAGCTAAAGGAGGGGTTAAGAAGACGGGAAGGTCTGAGCAGTAGCATCCCTACCGCTATCCACCCTCTTCGATGCAGCAACTCGGGCGCCGTTTATTATCCTCTGCGACAGCCAGAGCAGCAAGAACTTTTTTGATGGAGGGTACTTTGTATTGCGTGGTCAGAATACTGTCGGGTTGCCCAGGCCTAGACAGGAAAACGTTTAGTGTTTTGAACCCAAGCGTTTGATTCGAAAACCTTATCGCCAGGCGGCGGGTTTAACATTGGACTACGGGGAGCTCGTTTTATGAAATAAGGAGCCACCCTCATTCCAAACCCAAATTTGGAGGATCAGGAGGCTGATGTTTTCTGGCCTCTAACCATTGACCAACCTGGTATGAGTGGATCTGAAGGTGCAAGAAAGCACCACCCAGCATAGCTCAGTGGATCTCTGAGGCAAGCAAACCATCGCACCACGGTACATTTCAGTCTCATTGCGATGGAGAGAATATGGTGGAGGGGCCGGATTGACTGTGAAGCAGGGGCCACTAGATATCAAGAGGTGAGACAAGGAACAATAACTGTTTTATTTCCGGCAGTGCGGGGCACGCTTGTGAAGACTAGATCATAATATTATAAGACGTAAGGTATTTCTGGTAATGGTAACTGTGTGGAGAGTAATTCGCACACTCAATGATTGTGATTTGCTTCAGCAGGACCTCAACCGCCTCTCCATGTTGTTTGCGGAGGTCAACCTCCCAATCAACCCGGACAAATCGCATTCCATGAGGCTGGGTAAATGTGAGCACTGTCGCACCTACACGGTGGATGATCAACCGTTGCAGTTCGCGCCTTTCGTGCGCGACCTCGGTGTGCTCTCACGATACGACCTAAATTCCAAGGACCACACGAATAGGCTGTACCAAAACAGCCATCGGATGCTTTGGGCGTTCAAACACAGCCTCAGCACTTGGTCCGAAGAGATTGTCACTCGCATCTTTGTTTAAATAATACGACCAATGCTAGAGGGCTGCTATCCCGCGTACTGTTCTGTTACTCGGGGCGGGGTAGAAAGGCTTGTGCGGATGCACCATGTAGCCACCAGGCTGATTCCCAAGACACAACGTGTACCGCACGAAGACTGGTGTAACAAACTAGGGCTGTAAACCCTAGGTTATCGTCGAATAAGGGGTAACCGCATCTTGACGCACCGGATGCTGCATCTGGGTGAGTGCCTAATGCTGAGACCGCTGCTACATCTGCGCACATAAAGCAGCACACGAGGACACCGGTACAAGCTTGTCGTACCGGATTTGAAGCGGGTCGCTCACCAACTATGTTCCGAACGCAAAGTGGTGAATGCATGGAACGGCCTGCCGCAGCACGTAGTTGAGGCAAAGTCAGTGTTGGAACTTAAGAAGTTACTTGACGAACAGTTTGCCGAAGCAAAATATATTGAACGGCACACAATCTAAAAGGCATTTGTTTATAAGCAAAGATTGGTGCAGCTACATACAGCACACCCTATTTGTTGCTTATAACTAGTATTCATTATTCAGTAACCAGGATGACATGTTAACCTTAATGACTAGGTTTGTGTGTCTGTATACATGTAAATGTATGTGTCAGTGAGCATGCTGAGTGAAGTGTGGCTGCATTCGTGAGTATGGTTGCTGTGTTCGCCAGTGTATGAAAGGAGCAATAGAAGAACTCTTCGAACTGCATGACGTTTATGAAGTGGGTATCTTCCGGATGGGAAAAGACAATGAGTTTATTTAGTGGCGAGTCCCGTCTGCCAGGCCGCAGTGTTGTCAAACGAACAGGTGTGGCTTTTTATAGGAAGAACGCTTACCAGGCGAACCCAAAATGCACTAGACGCGTTTGACCTTTTGTGGTTCGTCAGTGTTGAGCTGTTCATTTGTCCCCTACTGGGAATCGGACCCATGACCGCTATATGCAGACACCAAATAGCCAGCAACTTAAGCCACGGAGCCAATCCAAAGAAAAGTAATGAGAATAGAATAAACCATATTCTACAGCTTTGCAAGGTTGCATAACCATATCTGCAAATGAATAGGATTGCCGGATCAAGCTAGACAGCAGCGGCAAACCATACAAAGTGTTCCACTGTAAGGTGGACTTCTACAAGGAAACATATACGTCAAATAAGCGGCAGAGGAATATAACATTGCATGCCGCGGTAATTGTAAATTGACAGTCTTCGCTATCTCAAGTTGAGGCAGATACTAACAGCCATTCATTTACGAAAAATGAAGTGAGAAGAGACAAGCCTACGTACGAAATCTGTATCAAAGGAAAGGTTGAAGGACCAGCTCTGCAGCAGAGGTGGGGTATCAAAAGGATAGAGGCTGCATTGCCAACAGACACTAAGTGTTCCAGTCGGCGTGGGATACTTCACTGCAAAATACAAGTCAAAAGGACGGCAGTGAAGAGCGAGATCAGAGCCGAAATAGCTGTGAAGCAAGAGCCGCTATCGAAATATAAGGCGTAGACAAATAGCAGTTCAATGTTGAAAAGAAGAGAGGAAAGCCGGGAGTACATGCTGCAGCTGTAACGGGAATACTGAAGCAATGCAAGCACTGAAAGAGACTTGGGCTAGCGGAGCGAGGAAGGCTGCAGCGCTAAACCATATCTGGTGCTTCACCCAAAAGTGGACTTGTACAATGTAAAGTATGAGTCTAACAGCCGTCAAGGAAGAGCGGTGGTGGAAGTCGGAAGTACTGGGAAGCAGGAGACAAAAGCTGTCGTGAAATAAGTCATTTACTGATAGGCTATCCCAGATTAGCACCGGAGCAAGAATAGAAGCAATTGCATGCTACAGCCGTGGTGAGAAAACGGTTGCAGTCGTACTTCTAAGCAGGACCAGAGGTATCAGAGTGAGATGGGCAGTAGTGCCAAAAGCTAAGTGGACTTTCACAATAAAATAGTATTGCCAAACCGACGGTGGTGATGAGTACTGGTGCTTGCCTGGTTAATCGTTGAGCAACAGTTGCTTGAAGCATAATATAAGGTACGGGCTGATAGCCGTTTAATGTTAAAGACAGGAGAGAGAAGATAGGTGATTAGCTTCTACAGCTATTGTAATAGTACGGTTGTTGAGCCAGCTCTGAAAGAGGCCTAGGGTAGCAGAATGATATAGGCTGAAGCGCAAAATCTTCCGTGTTCCACTCCAAGGTGGATTTCTACAGCAACATTACAAGTAAAATAGACGGCAGAGAACAGGAAGGAGGGGGTCGGGTTAAATGTGAATCGAGAAAACGGTTGGAGAGCTAGCTCTGAAATGGACCAGGGGTGGCGGATTTAGCTGGACAGTGGGGCCAAAAGTTACTGTGTTCAACTCCAACGCGGATTTCTATAGTGAAATAACAGCATGGGATGGTGACCAGTGAATGAACCATAGTCTAAGGGGCTCTTTGGGGAGAATCAGTGATAGTAGAGATAAGCAGATAGAGATGAGGAGCAATGTACAACGATATTCGCAATCTGGAAGACGATAGTGCTATGCATGTAAAGTCGGTGTATCAGCAAGCATGAGTAGAAAAGATGACAAAGCCAACAAGTCGGATGTTTGTGAGTTATGCGGCATCAAGATGTAAAGAGTAATCTGTTAAGCTGAAAAGGGAGTTGGCCACAGGATAGGTGCTTTTTGAGGCCCAACAGTCGGACTAAGATTAAACAGGCGGAGTTAGGAAGCGACAGGCATCGACTTGCAATGCCGGAAGTTAATACTAGTAGGAAGTAAGGCCGCAGAGATCTCAAGCATAAGAGGAAGTAAAGAAGATGTTGTTACTTCGAATGCTCGTGAGCGCTGCGGCACCACAATCTAGGCGGAAGCCTGTAATGATGAAACACGAAGGAGTCACGGACTCGGTAGTTCTCGAGGCTCAGCAGTCATATTAGAGGGAAACATAGGGTTTAAAAACAACATGTACTGCCATTTAGAATAGGGAAGTAGATACAAATATTGTTGTACATCTTTGACAACGTATCGTTAGGTTAACATGCTGATACCCGTAAATGTGTGTTTTGCGTTGTCGCGAATGAAATCATTTTTATTCATCTATTTTACGGTTTAGGCCCTGAAATATATCGCATTTCGAATCAGCTTTCCTTCGGGGGTGAGTTATATTGATGGGAAACACCGGTACGTCATATCAACCACGACACGTGTAGTTAAAGATATTTGTGGCTTTCCATAGGGAGAACGCTTGCCAGGCGAAAACGCATCACGTCCTGAAACACAGCTGCCGAAGAATTTGCTGAAACGGGATAATCCTCAAACCAAACAGCTGGTACAACGTGCAGGTAATTTCGCTGGCCAGCCGGTGTGAAGACCTGTGCTGTGACATTATTCAGTGGCGAGTCACGCCCGCCAGGTCGCTGTGTCTTTAAACGGACATTAGTGGATTTTATATGAATGCCACATGCCAGGTCAGAACAAACTTTGTAATTGAACACAGCCGTCGATTTATTTGATGTATATATGCAAATCTGCAAGGGCTTACAAATAGACATGGATACATTACCAACCATAGAAAGAAAATAAGGTACCGATATCATTCAACTACACAATACGATATGGAGGAGGTGACGGTTTCGGCAGCGGGCGAAATACTACCCGTTTGCCTTAAACGAAGTATGGTTTTGACTTAGGGGACACCACCCCAAGCGTTTGGCCAAATAGCGGAACGAATTCATGGAATTGCGCGCATTGGGAGAACATGACTGATTATCCAGTTTATACGTCTTTCGTTTGTTCCTTTGCCAAACGGGCACAATGCTCCCTACAATTTCAGCCTTGAGTTGCTGGAATACGATGCTGTGCCAGTACGAAGCAAGAGGCAGGGACGTTATTTATTGGCAAGGCACATCCGTCAAGTCGCAGTGCTGGTAAACGGCCAAGTGTGGCTTTTATTTGGAGTCGCTTGCCAGGTCAAAACCGACCACGTCCTGGAACACAGCCGCTGAACCATTTGCTAGAACAGGATAATCCCGAACCACTTTGAGGAGGTTGGTCGGCAAGCCGATAACGTGTAACAGGCACTTCATCGTTCATGTCGATAATCCGGCTGGTTAATCACAGATGAATAACGTCCGAAACTTTCTTGTGCCTAACGAAATGGAATAGACATGGTCTTGGCGGTTTACAACGGGCCAAGCGGGAGATTTAGACATGGTTATGGATAAGCTTTTGCTCTTTTTGATGCCAATTTGCCAAGTAGACGTTGCAGGTATGCCCTTGGCATATAAACTCAGACCTCAAATGAGTAATGACGACAGGGCTCGTCACTTCATAGTACAGTCTTTCCCAGGGTCCGATTTCGCTACCCATGGAGCATAGGCAATGCTGGCTAAGGCATTTCTTTTAGGATTGAAACTTGTTTGCTCAAAAGTACTTCCTTACTCAAGGAAAGGACGATTCGCTATGCGTGCCGTGATTCCTGTAACCTGAAAGTTTTCCTTTACACACAATCCACAAGGCTGATGATTGGAGTTGCATCCTCCTCGCATTTGAGATTGTGGATATTGTTGATTCGTGCTGCTAAAGTTTGTCGAATGCGTTTTTACTTAATGAGTAAACAACTAAATGTCATTTTCCTCGAAAGGCCGGTACAGAAATGTGAAGACCCTCGATCATAAATGTGCAAAGTACACGCACGAAAACTTTTAAAACAAGACTATATAAAGCTGACAAGAACTAAGGACAAAACAAATTTCCGCGCGATGCTTAAGCGATGTAGAAATTAATGGTTCGCTGACAGTCAAAGTCACGTAAAGTTTGCATGATTTGGATTTATGCAATATGTTACACAAACCCGAGGTGACTTCAAACACGTGGTAGGTTAGGCCACTAACATCCAAAACGCATGACGTAGTTCTCCTTGAAATGTTTGCTCGGACTTCGCCATTTTGTTCCAAGAACATTTTGTCCTATCAAAAAGTAATTTGCGGTTTTCTACCTCAATTGGTTGGATCCAATGGTAGAACTCGGGGATTGCCAAGTAACTTTGAAACTAGAATGCTGGAAACTTAATAGAGTATATAAGGTTCTCGAGTTACAGTGCAATAAAAGAAAACTACGTATAAAATAAGTTTTGCATTGACTGCGTTTATAGCCACCTTTGGCACCCCAGTACATCTTGTTGGTAAACAGGCAATAATGTATATAGGTAGAATTTTCTTTCTCGTCACAATGAACTAATGAGATTACTTTCCCGTCCACGGTAGAGCGTCCTCCGTGCGTACGCATCTACTTCATCATAAACTAATGTACATTTATTCATTTCTTCCAGCCTACTGAATAAACATTTATTCGTTTCGCTACGGAGCTTTAGCCTTTTATTTGATTTATTATTTACGTATACCTGCCTTTGCTTTTGTCCAAAGCTTATATGCACACCGTGTTTAATGTTTGTGTGAAAAAGTACTCAGTTACTTGTTTGGTTATTATGGTAATGTCTGAAGAGGTAAAACAAAGCGCTAACGTCAAGTGCGCGAATTCAGTTTGGATAATTGAGGCAAAGAAATGCAATTAAGCTGCTGTCCGGAAAGGATTCAACTAACCTTTTAAGTGTCACAGATGTGGAGCACGCGTTTCACGTCTTCAATTTTAAGAAAGTCATACGTCCCTCTTGAAGCCTATTAGATGCGTACACTCCCTAACGGTCGTAGGTAGTTTATTCAAAAGATTTATATAAAATACCAAGAACTAACGTGTGTGCATTTTTGCCTGGCCTTTAATGGTGTAATCGTGCTATTCTGCTTACGTAAGTTACATTTTGTTTCATTGCTTAGCAGCAAGATTGTGAGTGGACTATATGCCGCTTCGTAAAAGAGTTTGTTTAAATAGCGAAGGTAAAGATACACGCGACGCAACAAAAGAATTTGGTCTATGCGACGAATGCATCGCTCTTTGTATGACATACCCCGATTTGAATTAGGGAGCCTTTTATTCAAGTGCCTCTGCGGGTTTCCCAGTAGACTTCCCTCTGATTTCCTTAAGCTGCTTCCTATATGAAGGTGCAAAGTTCCCTTTGGCGGACGAATGCGCACTCTGTGGGGAGGTAGGCTTGCATTAGCAGTGAAAACGGGCCTGCTTAATTGCCAAACTGGAAGTCCGGCTTAATGTACCCTAAAACCTACCTTTTCGTTAAAGTTTTGAAATAAAGCAACCCTAGGTCTTTTACTAAGAGGCTTGGTTTGATAACTTTGCTAGTAATGTTTAACGCTTCGGGAGGTATGATGCATTTAGAAAAAAGGACTTTGGACTTTTCGGTTGGAAACAGCATCTGCTACTTACGGCACCAAGCCTCTAAAGCAGCTATGTCCTGGTGGCTCTTGTTTTGTTCGTGTACCATGGCAGTTAGTTCAAACAAATAGACGATTTTTGTATCATAAACAGAAGGAAAGGGGCGACAGTTTATTAATACGTTCATAGGTCGTATACGTACATCATAACATTGAGTAGATCTAGTACGCTGCCTTGAACAACACCCTCTGTGACGCCTGTGGTGATTGGCTTAACCTCCTAGTTTAACAGTTTGCTTATGTTGTTTACGATAAGAGTGAAGTCGCTTTGGCGGAGGCTGTCATACGAAAATATACTCTAACATTATTCAGTATGTGCCGATGAGGAACTCGGTCGAATGCCTTTGTGCAAACGGGATACCATGTTATTACCGGTGATAAGTAAAAAACTAATTAGCATGTCGCAAAGCATTGTGCTGTAGGAACCCCTGCTGAGACTTATGCGTAAACCCAATCCCACTATAGAAAACACACAATTTCCCTTTTTCACTAGTTTCTCTATTAACTAAGCTATGGTGAGATGGTGAAAGCGTCTCCTAGAAATAGTTTTATTATTACTTTATGAAAACGTGCTTCCATTTTCGGAAAATAACAGGGTATTTGATTTGTTAGAAAATTTTCACTGGCAACATGGCAGTGTAGGGCGTCATGACCACCTTCGTTAATTAAAGTACTTAATGTGATTTTTTAATTTTCGGTTAGCACGGACATACATTTAAGCTGTTACTGCAAACAAAGCTAATTTTAAATCGGCATTTCGTCACTCGTGGATCGTCAACTCTGTCTGCCACTGTAAAGTGTTGCCTTCGCTACACGTATTAGTAATTGAGGAGACACTCCTCCACTTAGATAATTGCGTGACAACATTGTCGCTCGCACCGTTGGAGCACGCCTACGATGATGGCTTGTAACGCTGGCCATCGAACGGATTTGCGCTGACCTGATGACGCTAGCTTAGCCCTTGAGACGGAAAATTGGGCGAGCGTGTGAACGATCCTAGCCGCGCTTGTTCGGATAGACGCTGAGACCTCGAAAACGGACGCACACGTGAGGGGTTATGATAGACGCGCGCTAATGACTTAGACGCGAAGGCTGGCCAACTAACGACTCACACGCAATCACGTGACCCGACCGACTCCCAACTGAGGCGAAGAGAAAGAAAAGACAAGTGGTCCTCTGTAGGCTCTTTTACGACCGACAAAGGGCAATCACAGCCAGTGCTATGGGCTATTAAGTTTGGGAAAACAGTCACCACGCAGAGGTGGTAGTTTGCAAATGAGCATTGTCGAAAGGTGCGCAGTTGGGGCGCATCTCGGAGTGGCTGAGCTCTGCTGCGTTGTTGGGAGGAATTGGACCTCGGTTTCCACAGCCATTCTGCCGGGGTTTCTGGCGCGCTTTTGCGGGGATTTTTGACAGACCCGCAACACCTCCCTTTGAAGAGAGAGCGTACCGCTTCTGGCGATGATTGACCTGGAGGGATCTCGGTGACCTCCGGATTCTTTCTGTTCGTCGGAAAGGCAGGTTCTCCAGATGCGGCGACAATTGAGCGGCTTCGACCGTGCTCTGTCGTTGTGTGGCCAATCTGAAAGTATCCAGCAGGGTGAGCAGCGGCAGGCGCACGGGATAGCTGGCTAGCATGGAAGTTTCTTCGTGGCGCGGACGAAGTTGATTGCGATGGCGAACCAAGGTGTCATCACCTACGGAGACATCATGAAGCATGTCACCTCGTCTGGCCGTCACTGTTGCCTTGATCCAGCGCGGATGACCTGCTCGATAATCGCGAGCGTAGACCGGGGCTCCAACGACGAATTCTTTATGCTTGTTGCTGGCACCAGAGTGACTAGGTGGCTTCTCAGTCGGAATGAGCGCATCGATTGTGGTGCGTAGCTTGCGGTCCATCAATGCTTCAGCTGGTGACTGGCATCCTGGCGTAGGTGGATTCGGTGTGGACCGGTACGAGAGCAGGAAGGCTTGGATACATTCATCCACGGTCCCCTCCTAGCGAGATTTCAAAAGTGCCCCCTTGAATGTGTCGACAAATCGTTCCGCTTGACCATTGGACTGGGGATGGTAAGGCGGTGAGCGGAGGTGTTCGATGCAGTGTCGTCGACAAAACTCTTCGAAGATGGAAGAGGTAAACTGGGTACCATTTTCAGACACCAAGACCTCGGGAAGGCCATGTTGACTGAAGATTTGTTGGAGACAAGCCGGAGTGGCGGATGCGGTTGGTGGGTTGATGGCGACCACTTCTGGCCATTTGGAATAGGCGTCGACCATGACCAGATAGGAAATGCCATCGATGGGACCAGCGTAATCAATGTGCACTCGAGACCACGGTTTTGCTGGCGGATGCCAAGGGACCGGTGATTGGTGTGGTGGCATCTTGCATGCTTGTTGACATCGTGAGCAGCGGCGGACCAAATCTTGAATGTCGTTGTCAATGACAGGCCAATACACATAACTGCGGGCAACTGCCTTCATTCTGTCCATACCGGGGTGAGCAGCGTTTGACACTCCTCGGCCAGGTTCTGGAGTGTGACTGATCCATCCTGTTGTAGCTTGGACAGGAGACGCGTCCGGATATCGGCATCGTGTGGAGGTTGGAGGCCAGAGACGAGGATCAGGCATTTGAATTGGTCCTCGGTGAGCGAGCGAAGTTGATAACGTTGGCATTCACGGTTGACCACGCCCGCGTACGTGATGAAGTCGTCGGCGTCACGTTTGGCCAGCTGCAGACATTGGTAACGAACATTGAACAGAGAGGACTGCTCGCCAAAAGTCTGTGACAACGTTCGGACCGTGTAGTCAAAGTGGACGTCCCGTGGGTTCCTCGGCAAGATGAAATTGGTGTAACGCTGGTGTTCGAGGGTACCAAGTTTGCGCAGAAGCAGACGGACCTTCTACGCGTCGTCCTGGCAAGTCAAGTCAACGGTGAACAGGTCCTCGTACCGTCTGTACCAGGATTCGAACGTTAACCCGGCCTTGGCGCCGTAAAGGAATTCGCTGATGCCGCTAACCACATGGTCCAATGACTGAGCATTGGCGCTCGGACCTGCACGAAGGGAAGAACTGGAAAGCTTTTCGGTTAGCACGGACATACATTTAAGCTGTTACTGCAGCAGCAATTTTAAATCGGCATATTCATCAATCGTGGTTCGTCAACTCTGTCGCCAATGTTAAAGGTTGCGCCGCTACTGTTATAATTGAGGGAACGCCGCCGCTGAGATAATTGCGTGACAACATTGTCGCTCGCACCGTTGGAGCACGCCTACGATGATGGCTTGTAACGCTGGCCATCGAACGGATTTGCGCTGACCTGATGACGCTAGCTTAGCCCTTGAGACGGAAAATTGGGCGAGCGTGTGAACGATCCTAGCCGCGCTTGTTCGGATAGACGCTGAGACCTCGGAAAACGGACGCACACGTGAGGGGTTATGATAGACGCGCGCTAATGACTTAGACGCGAAGGCTGGCCAACTAACGACTCACACGCAATCACGTGACCCGACCGACTCCCAACTGAGGCGAAGAGAAAGAAAAGACAAGTGGTCCTCTGTAGGCTCTTTTACGACCGACAAAGGGCAATCACAGCCAGTGCTATGGGTTATTAAGTTTGGGAAAACAGTCACCACGCAGAGGTGGTAGTTTGCAAATGAGCATTGTCGAAAGGTGCGCAGTTGGGGCGCATCTCGGAGTGGCTGAGCTCTGCTGCGTTGTGGGGAGGAATTGGACCTCGGTTTCCACAGCCATTCTGCCGGGGTTTCTGGCGCGCTTTTGCGGGGATTTTTGACGGACGCGCAACAATTAGTCATGTCCTGTAATAAGTTAAAGCGGATTGAATTACGGTAAGGAAGTTCGTAATGCTCAGCTCTGTCGTTCCTGCGACATTTCTTTATTTGTTTCTGGAAATGACGCTAGGGCTTCTCCGGTACCCTTTGAACAAGCTATAACTGGCGTTAATAATTGAGAACCTCCAATTTCCTCTCTAACTCAAGTACCCATACTTCCTTCGCAATGCAAAAGTCTTGTGCGTTTTAAAGTTGAAAAACCATTTGCCTAGACATAGGACAAGCTTCCGCATTACCAAGCACAGTTGTGCCACATTGGTACTATCAACAGCACTTTGGCCAGCTACCTGTACGTCCTTCCGCTGACACTTTCAGCAGCTACTCCAGCTGCTGCCGCAGCTACTCTTATCAACGTCAGAAAGCATGTAGTAGTAGCCTTTGACTTTCTAACTGACAGTAAGTTCCTTTTACGATGCATTGCCTTGGTATTATTGAACGTTGTATCAGGCGTCAGCCGGATGATCATTACCAACGTCAACCGTCATTCGTTATGTTCCAGTTACACATAGCTCTTTCTTCCGGATATGAGTAGAGTCTCAACAGCAATGCACTGCGTTTGGTGGTACGCGGCTTATAAACCCTTCCGCATTTCTCATCATAGGCCTGTACCTTTGGCAAAGCGAGGCGTTTTCGCAAGCTTTGAAAAATATGGTCACAGTAGACTTGATAGAACCCATACAGAGTGCTGTACGAGTTCATCCACCAGTTGCCCTGCGAAATACCAATGGCTCTGGTCGTCTATGCACCCGCCCTCGAGCGCTTAGTCGACATATAATGGTGGACCAACTTTCGCTGCCTTCCATCGACGTGTTGATGATTAAGATTTCAACTGCCAAACGTTTCTCAAAGCTGGAAATTCGCGGTGCCTACTATTACATGCCAATGACTACAGCTTGCCAATGGTTCAGTGCCTTTCGAAAGCAAGGCACATTGGATCAATGAGCCTCAGTAGTGCCCCAGCGGCTTGGCAGAAAGTTATTACTCTATCGCCATCAGATCTCAAATGATGTGTTGTGTATCTGGATGATATTTGTCTTTGCTAGTAACCCCACTGAACTTTAGTAAAAGCTACATAATGTGCTGCATAAACTGAAGGAACTAGTACTCCGTCTACATACCCAGAACTGCCAATGCACTGTAACGGCAGGCCAGTGAATTGAACATGTTATTTCTGCCTCGGGTATTAATCTTAATGTGCAATGCACCAGTGCCATTCGCAATTGTCCAAAACGATGCAATACAACATATACGAAACCTTCCTTGGGTTCGTGTTCATCTTGCCTTAGAGATTAACCAAATTTTGCGAATATTGACAAACCGTTACCAGGGCTGATGCGCCAAAACAAGCTGTTTCGTTGGGCCACTGAAGAAGACAATGCTTACCTAACCATACGATCGGTGCGGGAATCTATTCCCACCGTAGCGGTCTTCAATGAGCATTGTCCAAAGTTTGATTCAACGGATGCTTCAGACGTTGGCTTGGGTGTAGTTCTGTCCCAGCTGCACGATGGCGAGTAGAACGTGCTTGCGTACGCACCGCGTACCTTGTCTGATAGTGAAAGAAATTACTTCGCGGACGATAGAGGGGTGCTGGCAGGCGTCTGGGCATGTGAGAAATGGCAGTTTTACTTATTCGGACGTCTAATAACTTCGCGCACCGATCAGCCTGCTCGTACCAAGCTACTTAGCCGCGGTACCAGCAGTCATAAGCCGGTACGCTTGCGTCGCTGGTACCCACGTTTATTGAACGAGGAGTATGAAATGAAATACGTGCCCAGGTGCATTAACCAAATTGCAAAGGCCCTGTCGAAACTCCCACTGTCCAATTAAGGAAAGAAGGAGAACTCATAGGTAAAATATATCGCAGCTCTCCGACGGAACGCCCACAACAACACTGAACCTAATACGAGAGCACATTGACAAAGACTCTGTTCTAGCGAAGCTTCGGCAGTACCTATCCACTTCATGGCCCAGTAGTACCAAGATCCAACCTGAGATACCTCCATATTTTACCCCACGACGCGAGCTTTCTACTATAAGTTTCTGCCTTATTAGAGGGGAGCAGTTGGTGGTCCCTGCAACCCTCGGGTTGTTACATGTGCGTATGAAGGTAATCCATGGACTGTGCAAAGATAAGCTCGGATACGACTATAGTGTTGATGACCGAACTTAAATTCCAGCGTTTATTCTGATATTCGGGAATTTTACGCCTGTCAACCATCCCATAAAGGTGCAAAGTCCCTGAGTGCTCCAGTTCAACCTACCGTGTACCCAATGAAGCCATGGGCAAAAATTGCCATTGCTAGTATGGGCACGTTTGCTAATGCACCCCCGAAGGAGCGAAACGTGCTAGTTGCTATATGTTTCTACAGCAAACAGCCAGTGACCATTCTATGCAAGGACGTAACTACAGCCGTCAGCATAAAGTTGCGCAGTGGTTGTTTGCAAGGTACGGTTTGCCAGAAGAAATAGTCACTGAGAAAGTCCTACAGTTTCGAAGTAAGGAGTAGGCTGAATTCCTACGGCGCAATGGTATCCAGCACACGTGGACACTACCATATAATACTGCAGTGAATGGATTCGTGGAGCGACTTGCGCATATTTTTAAAGAATCACTACAAGTCCTTCGGCTTTCTGGAGAATCCTGGGATGATGCGTTTTGTTTATGCATTGGAGGTATACAGAACTACTTCACATCCTGCAACGGCAACGACCCTCACAGCGCTAATGCTAGAGCAAACAATTCGAAGTCGAGCAGATGCGGCCTTTAAGTGAAGAAATAAATAGTTTTGTTCTTGATGAAAAGTGACACAACAATACGGGCATTATCAAGTTACTTTCGGAGCCACAGACACAAACTGAGCGTATATACACCATACGACATAGCTAACTGTTCGCAATATACCCGGTTTAATAAATAGCACTTAGTTGTCATATAGGATATTCGCAAGGACAATGGGCGTGACCATTTGAGTCAGGTAGATGCGTGGAACGGAAGCAATGTAAAATATTTCAGTATTTCTTTTCCAGAAACGCTGCGTGGGATTTCGAATAGCTCAAGCCATTGAGCGCTATTATTCCGTGTGCGTATGAACCCGATAAAATGATTGAGAAACCTCGGTTGTTGAATGGACGAGGCTGGGCTCAAATGTTCACAGATCTCACTTATCGGGATCTGGTCAGTAGTTAGCAGTGGGCAGTATCTTACTTTGTTAGACGGTAACATCCGCTACGTCGCATTGTTGTTAATCAGACTTGTGTGGCTTTTTATAGGGAGTACGCTCGCCAGGCGAAAGCCCATCACGTTCTGACACCCTGCATTTGACCGCAAGTGGAACAGCAATGCGCTATTGGCAACGGCAAGTCACGCCGTGCGCTGGCAAACTGCGGATAGCGAGCTCTTTTGTGTTTCGTTATCGCGTTGAAGATTCATTCTAAAGGTACTAACTCAAGGATACAATACCTTCCAACTGCTTGAATTGTTGTAAAGCTGTCCATTCTCGGCCGAAGGCTCTTCAGTGTTCTTTCCGCGAAGTGTGGTTGCCCATTGCAGGTTGCAACCTTGATCCAGGTCTGCACGATGCACTGAATAGGACCATTGCCTCAGTCGTCGTCTTTATTTGTGACACATGTCGAGCTGGACTGAGTGGCAGTCGCGTCTTGAATGACCTACCACCAACCACTCCAAGTACCTCATGTCTGCATTCTGTGCAAAAGCAGTATGAGCCTTCGCTGCCCCAATCGACAAATATATCCTGACCTATCTGACTCCAGCTAAGAAGACAGGTACCGACACTGCGCCGCTTGACGGACTGCGTGCACTCAACCCGGGTTTTTTGCTCCAACCGAGGCAACCATCGATACTGCCTCCTTGTCATCCCAGTGCTTCTCGTTACCTGCTTCTGGTTCGGTTACCCCCACTGGTAAGCGAGACCGTATGCAACGCTCCACAGTTTATTCGACGCCGACGGCTGCTTACGACAGTGAAGTCCCAAATACCAAGATTTATGCATCCGTAGCAAAGGAATGTACGCACCCGCCCTCGCCAATACCAGTGGCTGTAAGGAATGGCAAGACAGATGTCAAGGTGAAACGTAAACCATTCTCCTCGCAATGGCAGTTGTAGCTAGTCCTGTATGGAGTCCGTCAGCTGGAAAAACTGCTCATGGATGGTTCGCCACCCCACAAACTTTAGCTCCAAGATAACAAACAATCACTGTCTCGTGGCGGTTGCCTATTCAACATAAATGCGCCTGAGACGTCCTAAAAAACTCCACCTGAAAGGATTATGGATGATCAAGCATTCCTAAAACGGATGAGCCCTTACTTCTCGACGAAGGTGAGCCAGGAAGCAATCCCTTCTTTGCTTCCCGCTTTGGCAAGAAACAGGAGGACTCCTCTAACGCTCTTTCCTTAAAGCTTTTATGTTAAAGCGCCGATAAAATCCGTTGCGTTCTCCGTCGATCTCCGCGTCTTGACGGTGAACCCTTTTCTTCCCAGGAGACCTCTTTCCGAAGGATAGAGTAATACCAAAGAACGTGGTTGATGTACTCAGCTCTCGTCCTGATAATGGTGGGACGGAACTACAGATTGTGGATTTCCCCGCACTACGAACCACGCCAAGAGCTCGCTGATGACCACTCTTTATCATGCCCGGGCGTCAGAGTTGAAGAACGGTATGCGTGCAATTTCTTCCAATGTGCGTAGTCTCAGGGACCAACTACACGAAGTTTAGCTTCTTGCCGCCATGAATCGGCCGGATAACTCTCACCGATACCTGGTTGTCCGAGGATATCCTGGACTCGGATGTGCGAATCCCCGAATACAACTTATTTCAAGTGGTCCATCATGAAAGAAGACCTGGAGTGGTGTGATACCCCATTGGAAGACGGAATTCAAGTCACCTATGGTTGGTGCTACCTGTGGCAGGGATGGCGACTTCGAAACACTCTGGTGACGTATTCATGACGGATGCCGACCGCTCCTGCTAGTTGTTGTCCACAGGGCTCTATTTCGTTCGGGATCTTGCCTGCTGGACGGGAGCAAAATGCTTGCTGGGGCAAGGACTGCGTTTTACTGGGGGACTTCAGTGCCCTGAGTATCGGCTGCGACCTACTGCGTTGTGTTCCCTCTTCAAACGCTTTTGCTTTTGCTCTTTTAGTGACGGGTCTGGAATGTACCTTATTCCAACATGCCACAATGCCTACACGTGTGGTTGCATGACAAACACCCCATATTTTTATCTTGTATCCTCACCAGCACAAGCAGAGGTAACTGGCCTAGCCGTACTACAGCAATTTAGTAAAATCGGTCACTGTGTGATTTCATTCCTCTGGCATCGATGCTATACTCTGCACAACCAAGGCCGTCTCCGCAAAATTTTCCCGCGTGTTGAGCCCCAACGCTTACCTACGGTCGCCACTACTGTGGACTGGTGTATACCCGAAACCCTGGCCCTGGAGCATGAGTGGAACCGCTTGTACTCTAAACTAATCGCGTTGAATTGGCTTTAGAAGAAAGTGAGGAGGAAAACAATCCGAGTAGGGGAAAATAAGAGGATCAGTGGAAGTGCCAAATTTGAGTCAGCATGCCTCAGAGGCCTAGCAACTGTCGGCAAGCTGGTGTGAGAGCTCAGAAAATACTGGATAACAGAGATATTCGGTCCAGCAGAAGTGGGAGTGACATTTGGGGACAAAAGCAGTGATCCGGGACATACAATATGGGACGAGCTTTAGGAACAGCCTCATTCGCAGGTCGAGGAGAAAGATGGTGTGATGACAGCTGTTAATAAGCTAGTACAAGACGGCAGGCATAGGTTCATAAGGTCAGAGTGAGGCAAGACCAAGGACAGTGTAAGCAGGCAGCTTAGCATGGGCTCAGAAGGATAGAGCATAGAAAGGTAGTGTGAAAGAGCATTAGCCTGGTTAAGGTTAGAATTAAAATCACCACTGGTGAAGCTGCTTTAACCAGGATTATAAGTCTCAATGGTCTATGCGAGGTAGGGAAACAGCTAGAAAGGTAGAACTACGCGAGACGAAAGCAACAGGCTGACAACAAGCAAGCCAGCTGTGATGGGAGTAAGATAGGTAGCTCAACCAAATAAGCGTATCATCATATTGAAAGGTCGTTAGAATAACAATTGAAGGGGAAAACAATCAAAGCGGGGGAAATAAAAGGAGCGGTGGAAGTGTCAAACTTGCGTCAGTATACCGCAGTCAACCAGAAGCTGTCAGAGGTTTACGCGATGGAAGCGCCCTTTCCTATTGACGCGGTACCAATACACCCCTCGTCGTTGGAGCATGTAGAAATGGGCGCTGATGTCGTTGCCAAAGGCATTTGTGATATTGATCCGAACCACTCGCCGGGTCCTGATGAGTTGCATCTGCTGCTCCTCCAGACTGTGGCCGATTACATCCTTGCTTCTGTCTGAGGGGTATTTCGGGATTCATTTTAGTTTGGAGGGTTCCCGATTGCTTGAAAACTAAGAATACTTAAACCCATACACAAGGGAGGGTAGAATTAAAATTCTGCCAGTTATGGACCCATCTGCTTAACGTCAATACTGTGCAAAGTAATGGAGAGGATTCTCAAGCGGGCACTTCTTCTTCACCTCGAGAACCTAGACATCATATTTGTGTGCAGCTTGGTGTCGGCGGGCACGGTCATGTTCTTTGAATCTGCTTGTGGTCGGTAAAAGCTAGGCAAAGTCATTAGACGCTTGGAAAAGCCTAGCTGCAGGTTTGGTCGACTTCAGCAAGGCTTTTGACAAGGATCCCCATGAAAGGCTCCTTTATAACCTCCAAGGAATCGGTGTTTCTTTGGAATTTTCTCTCTTTAATCGCTGAGTCTTTGAATCACCGGACAATGCAAGTCAACGTGCACGGGACTTGCTCCGCTCCTGTGCTCATGGCCAGCCGCGTCCCGCATGCATCGGTCTTTAACCCAGAACTTTTCAAGATATTCATCAATGTACTTTAGTCGGAACTTCAGTCGGCTTGCTTGATTTACATAGACGAGCTGAAGTGGTGGCCGAAGGTATCCCATGTTGACGGTGCGGGCCGGGTACAGGCTACACTTGATGTGTTACATTAGTGGTCAGTCAAATGGTGATGGCCCCTAAATCATGATAAATGCTCAGTCCTACCCATTGGTGCTCCTGAGCTTTTCAGGACCCGCCACATGGGTGTGGCGTTGCTCAGAACCTCAACCCTTGAGTAAGACCCCGGCGTGTGGTTGTCATCTGACCTCCGGACTGCGCAGGACACGATATGAAGGGTGGCTACGACCAACAGGATGTCGCATGTCATACGAAGAACCTTGCGTTTTCCGTATCTCTTCAGGCTCCTGTTTACTTCTTTTATGCACCCCATTCTCGAATACGGAGCAATGAGCGGTTTCCTTCTCATCAAGTCCGAATGTGCCCTCATTGAGAAGGTATAGCAGCTGGGATCGAAGGACCTCTTGGAGTTACGGCACTTGCCTTATCCTCTGAGACATTGGCGGAAGCACCTGTTCACCCTGGATTATCGCCGACGTCGCGGTGAGCTGATTTTCAACAGGTGCATCCAGAACGGAGAGGTGGGGTCGAAGTTGCAGGCGGGCTTTCAATTCAACACAAACAGTTCGACTCAAAGTTACAACTGTAAACTGTTTAGACTCAGATAGCGCTGGGTTCATCCTGCTCTCGCTGTAGCAACTCCCGTGGTCAACGATTGGAACAACGTAAAAAAGCATGTGGTCGATATCCAGATTAAAAAATGCTTTAAGCGAACGTTAGGTTTTAATCTTTTGAGTAGAACAGGCCCTTGCAGCTGCCACTGAGGCTGTCAAGGTCCCTTGTACCTTACCGCTCAGCAACGAATCGCAGCCTCCACACAAAGATCGAGCAGCGATGGAGCTGTCAACGGATTGCTCCTTCTGCTCTCCACAATCCTATGATCCTATGTCCCTATTACGATCGGTTTTCCGCACGGCTAATCGCAGTCATGGTGCACTTCTTTCCCATCGTTTGTGCGAGACTAAGATTAGGTCACTAACGGCTGGAACCGGTGGTACTGGATGAAACGGGACTATGTAGATTAAGATGAAGTTTTGTAGGTGAGCAAGAACCTCAGATTAATGTGGTTATTTCATACTTAGTGTAATCAGCCAAGCAGCTAACCCAAAGTCCGGATAGGCTTTGCAGACAGGTTTAAGAGGAAGAACCATTCAGTTAATTGGAACACAGGCGGTGAGATAAAACTTGTGAGACGTTGCAGACGTACAATGGTTTTGATACCAATAGTTTAGGCCAGTGTTAAACACAAGTCAATTGGCTTGAGGTAGTCTCCGGAGTGACCAAGACAAAATATTCTGGTAAATATTACAGCCAATGTTATATAACTAGCACATCATCATAGGCAGACCCAGTTGTGAGGTGGATAAGTTGTCCATAGCATATTAGCATCCAGTAGATAAAGATTGCGATTTTGCAAGGAGAGTGATCCACTGGTGAGGTGGACAAGGCAAACGCCATATTATCACAAGTAAGTAGGAATTCTACAGGTAAATGCAGCGCTTATTTGAGGTGATGTTCCAGTGATGGGATGGCTTTGCACCCAACTGTTCAAACCAGTAGAACATATGGATGGAAAGGTACACTGTATTCTCCAGAATACCGGCATGGCGGAACGCACTAGTACAAACCATAATAGATAAACATCCAACGAGCATAGGCTTAATGGCAGATAACATTGGCGATATGGGTAATGTATCCATAGGATAACGGTTCCAAACAAATGGGGATTTTGATGTATAAAGAAACCCACTGTTGTTGTGGACGGAACATAGTTCCATGGAATCGCAAGTAAGTGAAACACTTGCAGGACGCTAAGGCTTTGTAGAGACGTTATGATGGTGCTAAGGAATTAAACCCAAATGTTCAAATATCTGGAAAATGAGACAGTGGCCAGAAGGATGAGCCGAGCTATCTACATATGCCTTGGGACCTAGGAGGATTAGCTTCAAGATATTTACCTAGATACGACTATCAAGCTCAGCTTATTTGACCTTTATATCTAAGTCTCTCGGTGAGTCAGGGAAGAAGTGGTCAGAGAAGGACAATTCCAAACGGAAACGAGGAAGTGAGCAGAGCTGGCAATCTGGAGCCTTTTACCTAGTTCTGTCGATATTTAGGCTACGGCGTCATATGTATTTGTGTGCCTTCTTATATTAGCCTTGCGAAAGTAATAGCCGTATACAGAAACTAGGCATCAGAATAGGTGGAAATGTTCAACAAAGGTAGGACGCCGTATGCAGTGGATTAGGCGTTGAACGAGAAACGGTCTCAGCGGAGGTGCGTTAATTGATAAGAAAAATACCGCGGCTGTAACACATAGAGTTGTATAACGAACTAATTTGAGAAACAGCTGTTCTGGAATGAAGTGGCCCAGCGGCACTTTAATGGATAAAGTGAACCCCTCGAAGGTGGAGTCTTACGGTGTCACTCGTGGTTCATTTGGACGCAGAGGACAGTGGGGTAAGAGCCGGTTTATCTTCGTAGGAGAGTACGTCCGTGGTCGACAGATTAAGAGACAAAGACCGCCGTGTAGTCAGTTAAGAAGAGGTTCGTTAATGATATGACGAAATGCCGTAGTTGTAACGAAGATAGAGTTGCGGAAGAAGCAATCCTATGAACATAAATTTGTGGAAACACGGCTCTTCAAGTGAAGCATGCGACGGTGGGGTCACGGTGTTTTAAGTAAGTCAGTTGCACGCAAAAGGCTGTGAGGGATGGGGGCCAATTAGCTGTGTAGCATTATCTGCTCGTGATTAAGAGTTCAAATGAAAGCGTTGCGAAGCAAAATTTATGCATTCTTATTACGCCTAAAAGAACAAGTACTAGAAATACCCAACGGCGTTTGCATGGGAGCATTGATATATGTGCACTATATTACGAAGTATATAAGTCAAGCCTGCGTAGCTACAGTGGCAAAGGTTAGTGAGTAGAGCAGCGTGGGTAGGTGGTGCGTCGATTGTGATAAAAGCCAAAGCCAAAAGGTTAAGTAACCAGTAGGACAAAACAAAGGATAAGAAGCGAGGCGAAGTGAGAATATGCATTTTGTCATGGTATAATAAAGGGAAAATAATTAGAGTAGACGGTGTGAGCTTTAAAGTAAGCATATACCCGGGCAACAAAGCCAAATCCTTGAGGCCATACGTACAAATGTACGGCGCTACAATGCTGAAGGTTAATCGGTGGAGCTTCGGAGGAAGGTGTTGCATAGCTGGAGAGGAAAGCAAGAGCCAAAGAGATAAGTGCACAAGTAAGAGCAAACAAGTGATATGAAGCAAGGTGAAGAGGGACTCTGCGGTGTTGTTATGGTTAAATATAGGAACAATTATTAATGATATCAAAGACCAGCTTGCAAGAAAGCCTACAGGTGCGCAGCGGATCTAAATACTTGAGATCCTACGCACACAAGTGCGAATCTACAGCGTGAAAGGCAAGCGGTGCGGCATCTGAAGTAGTTGGTGCATAAGAAAATAGGAAATCCGGAGCCAAAGAGATAAGTGAAGGAGTAGGGTCAGGCGATGGATATAAGCTCGCTGAAGGGGGAGTATTTATCGGCTTTACGGTTAAGTAACGTAAAAATTGTTAAAGAAAACGAGGTCAGTCTGTGGAAAGGAGATACGCAAAGAACTTAGCCAGGTACTTGTGGTCCAATGCATGAAGACGCGGAGATACAGCGTGAAAGGTGAATCGAAGGAGCATCGTAGGTAGGTTGGGCATAAGAGGGGATAAACGTCAGAGCAAAACAAGTAATAGGAGTAATAGGAATAGGCGATGGATAGAAGCAAGCTAAAGAGAGATTCTTCGATGTTGTTTTGCAGCATTTGGTAAAAGTATCAGCGATAATGAAGGCAGCTTGGCGATAAGGATATAAATGGGTAACTTGGCGCACAAAGTGCGGAGCTAGAGTGTACAAAGAATGTATAAAGCGCGATGCGGGATCGGTACGCTTTAGAACAAATACGCGGATATAAGGCCAACCTCCGGTGAGTGGAGGACACCAAAGGTAACGCTAGGAAAAATTTATTAAGTGGGCGAAAGGCTATCTAGTGCTAAAAATATGGCACCGAAAGATAGCTAGCTAGGGAAAGGTGTGGTCGCGTGCGCGGAGAGCAAAGATGGCCGCGGAGCCGAGGAGCGTCGCGCCGTTCGAAGGCGGATGCTATGTTGACTCAAACAAACGTGAGCAACGTTCAAACAGGCGAGCGGCTATTTTGCTATGTACATTGAGAAAATATAATTTTGTGATTTTGTAATATTTGACACAGCATGCGGCAGCCAAACAGGGGAATCTCCAGGTCACTACAGGTAGTTGGAACACCGTAGGTGGAGGTTGCACCTGAGGAGAGGAAAGCCAACGCCGAAGAGATAAGTGAAGAAGCAGGATCAAATTATGGATATAAGCGAGGTGAAGGGAGAGTATTTAAGGATCTTACGGTTAAGTGAGGTAAGAATTATTAGAGAAAAGGATGTCAGCATGAGGAAAGGACATACGCAAGTAACATAGCCAGGCACTTGAGGTCCTATGCCCAAAAGTGCGAAGCTACAGTGTGCAAGACAAGTAGTGGGGCATCGGTGGTATTTGTTGCATAAGAAGATAGAATAGCCAGGGCCAAAGAGCTAAGTAAAGGAACAGGATCAGGCGGTGAATAGAGGCGAAGTGAAGAGAAATATTTAAGTATTTTACGGCTAAATAAGGTACAGTTATTAGAGAAATCGCTGTCAGCCTGTGCAAAGGATATACGCAGCACCATAACCAGGTACTTGAGGCAAGACGCATAAAAGTGCGGAGCTACAGTGTGGAAGTTGAATCAATAGAGCATCATAGGCATGTTGTGCATAGAAGGAGAGAAAAGCCAGAGAAAAACAAGTACGAGAAGTAATAGGAATAGGCGATGGATAAGCGCTAACAGGAGAAAATATTCAGTGAGGTTGTGGCTCATAGTGCAACATGTATAAAGCTAAAAATATCATCATGGCGATAAGGCTATGGGTAGGCAACATAACCAAGTACTTAAGGTCCACCGCACAAAACTGCTGGGCTGCAGTTTGCAAGGTACGTCGCTGAAGCATCATAGGTAGGTGGTGCATAGGAAAAGAGGAAAGCCAGAACCAAACAGATAAGCGACATTAAATAAATAGATATTTTATTCTCGGCTATGCGAGGCACGCCCATGGAGGCATGATCAGGTATGTACAATCGTACAGACATTTTATGGCAACTGTAACAGTGCTAGTAGAAAATTGTTCATATGTCCAGGATTGGAACTGTACAACGGTGAAAATAAGGAACAATAATTTGGCTGTCGTAAGATCGGGACCCATTTGTTTGGACATAATCGGTTTGGCATATATTGCAGTCACACCTCGGCTAATAATAGATTGAGAACCCTGAATGATCCATCGGAAGAGAACTGAAGAACCCGCTAGAGAGATAGGACAATAGAGTGAGTTCGTGCATAAGTAACGCAAAGGTCCACGGAAATAGCGTAGAAAGTAAAATGACGAGAGCATAAGAGCGAATTCGTAGAAAGAGGAGACGATCGTATATGAAGAAGTAGAAGTTCCAGTGTAACGAACCTATCTAGAATGATGACGCTAGTTGACCTGCCAGTTATGGGCTGTGACTTTATTCGGTGGAGAGTCACATTCGCCCAGTTGCCGTGTTGTTAAACGGACATTTGTGGCTCTTTATGGGAAGAACGCTTGCCAGACGAAAACTCACCACGTCCTGAAACACTGCCGCCGATCGACTGAATGGCAAGTTGGAACTGGCCACGCTTCTTATTGAACGATTATCTGCCCGTTTATTCGCGGTCAAGTTGCGTCCCATTTTTCTGCTGGCTTATGCGTTAGACGAGTGCCTATTGCGTTCCAGGGTCCTGCCCTGTGCCCGTTTGTTAGGTCATGAATTAAACGTTCTTTCTGAATATGATGTGTTGATCGACTGCATAACCACTTGATGTTTCCGAGGAACGTAATTAGAAATATGTTGACCTGTTGTTGAAGTATTGAAAGATAGCATAAGGTTCGGAAGAAAGAATCGCAGATCCCCCGGGGTATGTTGTAAAATTGTTTAGAAATGCAGGAAATCACGGCCAATTGAGCGATCAATTGGATTGAAGTGCTCAGAATGACCAATGGTTCTGACTTTGTATCGGAGGGAGAACGTGCCTTCGGAAGTCAAACGCAGTTCTCTAGGCAAGAGTATGTAGAAGAGATAGTGTTAGGCAATTTGAACCCAATGGTTCAAGCGTCGGATAACTTGTATCCGTAGAAGATAGTGAATGATTTTTCCGATTAGTAAATTGTAAAAGGGTGACTAATCTCCTGCTCATGTCCAGATAAAGGAACTGTATGCCTTGTATTGTTGTCACAACGATAAACAATTCCTTGGGTGCGTGTCGCCGTACCTGTGACAAACTCGGGAAGAAAAGGAATAAGCGATAAATGGAAGCTATCAGAAAAGTGGTTATTCAAGGTTGTTGTGTTTCATATTTTAACAATTATAAGAGATAACGATGTCGGTTTAGCGACAAGCATATAAGTAAGCAACATGACCTGGTGCTTGATGTTCTATGCACAAAAGTGCAAAGATGCAGTGCGGAAGGTAAATCGGTAGAGAAACGAAGTTAGGAATCCTTAAGTGGAAGGGAAGCGACGGTTAAGAGCTAAGTGAATAAGTAGGACGTGAAAAGGATGTAGGTAGGCATCATAACTAGATACTTGCTCTCCTACGCAAAAAGGTGTGGAGCTACAGTAGGTCATTTAGGTCATGGGGAATCGTAGCTTGGTGGTCCATAATGTGAAAGGAAATCCAGAGCCAAGTGGATATGTAAAGGAGCAGGATGAGACGATGGATACAAATCAAGATGATGCTGTACTGTGTATTTTAGGATATATATATAGAAAATATATCAGTGATATGGATGTCGGCTTGAGGGTAAGTATATAAACGGAAAAAGTAGCCAAATAATAAGGTACTACACACAAATGTGCGAGGCTACCGTGGCAAATACGAGTCGGTGGAGTATCGGAAGTTGGTTGTGCTTAAGAGGGAAGGAAATCCAGGGCAAACGAGCTAAGTGAAGAAGTAGAACGAGACGCCGCATAGGCAGGCAACGTAGCCGGATATTTGAGGTCCTACGCACAAACGTGGGGGATACAGTAAGATTGGGAAGTCGTTGGAGTATCGTAGGTAGGAGGTACATAGGAGAGGAAAGCCATAGCCAAACAGATAAGAAAAGTAGCAAGAATGTGCGATGAATATAAGCTAGATGAAAGAGGATATTCAATGTTCTCGTGGTCCATAGTCTACAAATTACAAGAGACAACGATGTCATCGACTGTAAGGATATAATTGGGTAATCTAGCCTGAGACTTGAGGTCCTAAGCACAAAATTGCGGTGCTATATTGTGGAAGGTAAGTCGGTGGTGCAGTAAAGGAAGGTGGTCCATAATGGGTGACAAAAGCCAGGGTCAACCAGTTATGTGAATGAGTAGGGCGGGACAATGTATACAAAGCAAGGTGAAGATGGTCTATGCAGTATTTTAGGTTATTTATAAGAAATATGATTAGTGATATAAATGTTAGCTTGGGAGTAAGTATATAGGAAGGAAATAAACAAACAATGAGGTCCTACGCACAAATATGCGACTCTATCGTGTCAAATATGAGTCGGTGGAGCATCGGGGGTTGGTGGGCTTAATAATGTATGAAAGCCTGAGGAAACTAAATTAGTGAAGAAAGTAAGTCAGTAAAGCAGCGTAGATAGATGGTGCGTAAGTGGAAAAGAAGACTAGAGGCAAATGGCTTCCAAAATGTGGTGGGACTTGGTGAGGGCTTCGAAGCAAAGTGAAGATGGTAAACGAGGTGTTGTTAGGGTATATATAGGGTGGATAAATATTGATAAGGATGTCAGTTCGTGGGAAGGAATTTGGTAGGCAGCATAGCCAAATACTTAAGCTCTTTCGCACAAATGTGCGGAGCTACAGAGTCTAAGGTTGGTCGATAATGCTGTCAAAGTTGCTAGTCGGTAGGTGGAAATGAAAGCCAAAGCAATGGAGATGGGTGTAGAAGTAGGACTAGGCAAGGGACACCAAGCGAGGTAGAGAGGGACAAAGCAGGCTTGTTAACGTTAAACAGAGGAACATTTAATATTGTTAAGGACGTTAGCTGATGGAGGATAAAGGTTAACAGCATAGCCAGATACTTAAATATTTAGCACAATATTGCGGAGCTACGGTGTGAAAGGTAAGTTGGTGGAGCAGCGAAGGTAGGTGGCACATTAGAGGAAAAATGGCTCGAGCTGGTTGCTAACAGAAGTAGTAGGGATATGCGAAGGATTCGAAGCAAGGTAGATATGGAAACTCTAGCGTTGTTAAGGTTAGAGTACGAATGAATATTGATAACGATGTCCGCTGGTGGAAGGAATTTAGGTAGGCTGTATGGCGAACTATCTGAGTTTTTCCCTCAATTGTGCGAAGTTACGGTGTCAAATGTAGATAAGCAAATGGACACTGAAATAGCGGGGCTACGATCCAGTTCATTTTCGGAACAGACTTTTCGCTTGGTGCTAGTTAATCAGCATCGATTTCTGGTAGATGGTGGCATAAGAGTTCAGTACTCTGTAATAAGGCGAGTTGGTTGACGACGTCGGAATAGATATGACCAAGTGCAGGACCGCATATATAAAAGGCAGCTTGTTCCAGATGGCTGCGTATCTGTTCAAGGAGAAGTTCGCACGCAGGGTTGGGCGCAACTTCGATAATATAGGGTGCAAACTGCGTTGCGCATGGTATAGTGCGGCGCATTTTGAAAATGGCGGCTGAAGCCAGGATAGTGGGCCCGCTAGTTGATAATAACAAACAGAATCGATAAGTTGATTTCCAGTCTTCAAAGCCACACGAGGTCTAGGTGCAGTAGCTTGCAACGCGCCGAGTAGCTAAGTCTGTGTGTCTTCCACAGGAGTTGTCGAGTGAAGCAGCGCTGAACCCGTTCATGCGCTTGGGTATCAGTTTTCTGTGTTGAAGTAGGCCATGGCGCCGTAATCCAGTACTGGACGCGTCTTGTTCAGCAGGAATTTGGCTCTGGTCGAATTGATCAACCTAAGTAGCATAGCATTTAAGCTTTTGGCTTTGGTCGTTAAAAACAATGCATGTTCTGAAAAGGTTAGGGTATTAAATTAATGTAGTCTTAAGTCGCGGAATTGGTTGCTTTTGCTAAAAGTGACCCCTGAATTGCCAATTGGCGAGACTGAGTTTCATATTTGTATGTGATAACGAATCTTTCTTCGGTAGAGTAGCTCACCTTAACTTTTATGTATCACTTTCCTGGGGCATCTAGGACTGCTTGTAGCTTGGGAAGCATAGTAGCTTGAGTTGCGCAGTCAAAGGTATAGACTTACTTGCTGTCAGCAGAAAACCGGTACACCAAGACGTGTACAAATGTCTCAGCGATGTCGTTTAGTTAGGCAGGAAATAGCAATGAGTTTAGTACGGCGCCTTGGATGACTCCGCCAATAACAGGTCAACGGCTTGATCGACACGTGCCGATTTGAACAGCCTAAGCCCTGCCGGCGAGGGATGACTTGAACCAAGATAGCAGGGGATCTGTATACCGTATAGGGACAAGCTGACCAATAACAGGTCGAGAGGAACCTAGTCGAGGGCCATCTGCAGTTACAAGAAAATAATCATGTGGGCCTTACCTTGGTCGACAGAGTCTGTGATATGGTTCAAGGGCGCAACCAATCATAATTAACAAGAGCGACTTTTGAGAAAACCATGTTACGACTTGCTTACCAAGTTTCGTGACAGAAAGCAGTTCGAGGTCTCTTTCTTCCCCAACCGCCCTGATTTTGAGAAGCATTGATGTTTGATTAGTCATGCGATAGTTCGGGACTTTAGCATTAGGGCCATTTTTATGGCGGTGGGTCACTATGGCATGCTTCCAGTGGGAGGGAACATAACTGGACTGCACGAATAGCTTAAATGTGTTTTAAAGGAGGAAAGGGCTATCTGGGCCTCCTTGTTTAAGAAGCACTGTAGGGGTGCCATTGAGGCCCGCCCGGTAAGATTGTTTCACTAAGCTACTTGATTTCTTGATATCAGTTATGCGGAAGTCAGTGGACTTCAAAGAGTCGCTGGTGCGCGCTGTATGTGGTGTTGATGATGACACGCTGGTATTAGTATTCAAAGTAGCGCAGAAATGAAGGTTACATAGGTTGCAGGTTTCTGACGGGTCTTCGGTTGAGGACAATAGGAGAGGGCGATTGGCATGAGAGTGTTGCCGCTAAGCCCCATGCGTTTAAGCAGTTGGATGAGAGCTTTGATTTTGTTTGCAGGAGAACGCGCACCGTTCCTCCGCCCGGCGGTGTTGGGAACGTTGTAGTTCGAGGTTGGTGGAAATGGAGTGTAGTTTTAGGAGGATTGTGATTTCCTGTTTTTCTATAAGCGCTTGCTAGTTTACGCAATTTCCGGTGCATAACTGTAGACGCGATGCCGCAGAGCGAGTATGTTGCCTTGCGGGTTAGCTTATTTAGACAGCCACGAGGTCACGTGTAAGGAAGAATCGGTCCCATTAGGAGGAGCGTACTAGGACTCTAAATTACGCACAATCCATGTCATGTACCGACCGTAACTAAGTTTCACGCTGGCGGGGCAAGGAGTCATTTGAGGATAGGAAGTGAGCAAACGTCTCTGTATTATGGGCACTGCCAGGCAGACAGTTTATTGTCTTAGCGGTACCAGCAGATATCCCGAGAGTAGAGCTAGGGTCAAGTATGTTGGACTTCCTTGTAAGCCTTAAAGCATGGTGGCACCATCCAGGGGGCGATGGTAGAGACAAACTGAAGAAGCTTTGGTGGGTTGGTTCCCGTCGATATTGGCCATATTAAAGCTGCCTGCGCCTAGTTTATATTTGCCTGAATGTAATCATACGAGTTGAAATACGTCTGAATGTCAGCTGACATCAGAGCTGTTGTGATGAGGAGGTAAGTATAAACAACCAATATGAAGGATTTGTTTATTAAATTCAGTGGTAATCCAGGATGAGTCTGAGAGTTTGTCAAGCACAGGTTAGGTACCCATTTGTGTATTGGTGGCAGCCACGGTGTGAATAAGGCAGCCGCTTCCACTGAATTGCTGGCGGCCAGTTGAGTGGCTATGTTAGCTTAAGGTTTGGTAATAAGAGTCGTAAGTTGAGTCGCTGAGCCAAGTTTTAGTGACAACGATTATATGCAAGTTAATGGAATAGGCAAATGGTGGCGAAAATGCAAATTATTAGTGATAGATTGAGCGTTTAAGATAATTACCGGCAGACATTTTGGGGCATGAGTGCTTTTGTTATTGCTTTGAGTGTCGTACGAGAGGTAAGGGGGGACATGGAGGGGAAGGGTGGGTAAGGTGGGTCGTAGATGTTACTCCATAAGAGCCTATAAATGTTGGAAGTAGACAGGTTGAAGCAGCTGGGGAATTTGAGGATGCTGTAGTGGCGGTGGGAACGCTTCCGTGTTTCAGAAAACATGGTTGAAGGCATCGAGGTCCGGAGTGACGTATGGTTGTACAAATTTATTCATTGAGTAAGATCTTACAAAGGAATGAGGATGTTGTACCGTGGATCCAATATGCCAGGATTACGGAGAGTGGATTAATTGAGAAGGAGAAAGGGCGTTGACCTCACCGCAGAACTGGTTAAGTGTAAGCATATGTTTCGGTGCGCTGTTCGGGAACGTTGCATGAAGGTTAAAGATTTGGGTGAAAGCGGATGAATTAAATTGTCCGCGACGGTATTTCATTTTAGTATCAGATAGATTTAAAGACGTTTTGAGACGAGGCAAAGTGCTGCATCATCGGTTATTCTAGTGTTGCAACCGATAACCAAATGAAAGTTTGGAGCAAGTCTCATTTGCGGACCTTGTTTTTAACGGGGTCGCCCTAATGCTTCTTACATCGTTGGTAGCAGGGGTAGTCGTCCTTTTGTTATTGGAGGTAGTGGGACGATCTAGTACAGTTTCAGCATTATAGAGCCAAGGTGAATAAATATATAGGCATCTGGCTCCGCTGGCGGGTGTGTTATGAGGGCGGGCCAAATCAAAAGAGTTAGCTGGTGCATCTGATACCAGAGTAGCTAAGGGTGTTGTTGTTGGCTGATTTCAACGTTCAAGGTCTGTACACGAAACGTTTTGACGGAAACCATGGAATTCTGTCTGTGGGACAGCGTGAAAACTGGTTTGCAGGTACCTCGTGACTTTAAAGTTTCGTCCAGTGTGTTGAATGAGACCTTGAGTGGTTGAGATAGACGAGCTGGGGCCTGTTAAGAGGCCCAGGGGCTTGGCAGGAAGCAAGCAGCTGATAGGATTGGCTTGTATCCGGTAGTGACATACGCAGCCGCGACCGCTTTAGGAGAGGTTTCATTAAGTGGATTGCGTAGGCTGCTAGGCTGGTAGCCATCTGCGGTGCTCTTAAAGGAAGTATTTCCGCTGATCATCAAGTCCGGACCGGATGATGACGGGATGTACAGTATTTTCCTTTGTAGCGAGTCCCGTCAGAGACAATTTTTACTTTTTATTAGTGGTGCTGTTGGCTATACGGTCGTGAGTTTTAATAAAATTGTTGACAGTTGCGTTAGTGGAATTAAAAAAGAATGGAACAGTATGAATTGTGTACGTGTTTCTTAGCCTTATACAGCTGCAACGCACGTCACTCATGGTTCCCGCTCTAAGCAGAAATCGTTGTATTGATTCCGGTGACATTTCGTTTTGGGATGTTAAACGCCACCGCATTAGATGAACATCGCACTCTGCGTAGTTCAGGTGCGATGACATCTACGAACGCAGCAGCCCATATGAGATGGTCTAGAGTAGAGTATTGTGCTGTTCGTGTAATGATGGTAAGGGTTTCCAGCTTATTAATAACCTTCTTAATATGAGAACCTGTTGATAGTTTGAGATTAAGCTCGATTATTCCGACCTGCATAGAATTAAATTTGGTTACCCCTCACTCAACGTGTCGTGCCAATCCACTGAGCATTTCTTCATAATTACCGGTGGTTTGCTTTAAGGCACTCTGAGCGTTGCTGCTTACTCACGCAGAAGAGTATTGCCGTGTGAGTTTCAGCATGGTTATATGCAGCGAATATTTTAGACATAAACAGTGGAAAGACAGAAAACAAGGCGACCAACTAACTAGCTTCGTGATATTACGTCCGAAGAAACCGCCAATCACAAACTTAAGAAAGACGGGCTGTTTACCAGGCTAAATATAGACGCGTTGGAAGAAGGTATCTTCCACGGACATTAGTTCGGGTGCGACTGCCTTATTCTTGGAAAGAGGTAATTTGTTTGGACCCCAGACCTAGGTGGAATCTGTGTGCACGCCAGGAACATAGAAGTTGGCAGCTATGGTAAAGGAGAATTCAAGACGGCTGCATTCAGCAATTTCCGAACATGCTAGTGAACAGTTGGTTGGCTGATTGTTCGCTGAGCCTGGCAGGTTGACTGCAAACGTTTCGTCACCACTCGAGGTGACATCGTCAGTGCGAGTGTATTAGCAGTGTGGCGCGTACGAGGCGTCGGTGAGTGTGAGTGATCGATCTCCTAGCCGCTACTCTGAGTTTGGATTGTTCGACGAGCACATGACCATAGAAATCGATCTCTGATTCTCACCTCGTAGTGTACGCGCGTGGGACTCTTCGCTTGTCGTCGTTTGATGCAGTAGTCTAGCGCTCTTTTCCGTTAGATTTCTTCTAGTAATTCGGTGATCTTTCATTCGTAATGCCGTATATATAGCATCTATTTCAACATGTCGGTTTATTGAACTGTCGGTAGAATACCATGCCTCCAAGAATTCTCTAGCTTGCCTCGAATTTCCACGGGCTAGGATCTTAACGTTCTCTAGATCGAAGTGGTGGCCTTCTTGGTCTTCATGTATGGAAACTAATGAATGCGGGTCGTGTCTCCGTATGGCCATTCTGTGTTCGTTGATCTGTGTTGATAGTTTCCTTCCAGTTTGCCACACTGCTAATACACTCGCACTGACGATGTCACCTCGAGTGGTGACGAAACGTTTGCAGTCAACCTGCCGAGCTCAGCGAACAATCAGCCAATCAACTAAACAACCTGAGCTACCAACATTTGCTTCTATATCGCATGCTAGTGAACAGACAAACATACAGCAGAGCGCTGTACCAAACAATACAAACTTACGACGATGCGGCCGGATAAGCCACCCTCTTTACCAATGCGCTTTAACGGATAACATCATCTGACAAATCTTCGGTGTGTTTACACTAAATTAGCTCGTTCATGAACATGTAGTGCATATATTTTTTCAAAAAAAGGAGCGGACAATGGCGTTGTCAAATACTGCTTTGTTTTCCCTCAATTCGCTTATGTTACTCACAGAATTATTTAGCATCATTGGCCAATTAGGTTAGCTTGCATTTGATCGACTGTAATTCGAACCCCTATCGCTTTAAATGTACTGCGCGGATGGACAGAGAGTTTGCTCCATACCCACGTTCCGCTGCTGCTCTGATATGTTGCATTTTTGTGATACAGCAATAGCTAACCCATTAATTTGTTGCGGACTTCAAAGAAATCTGCATGTATCGGTAACCGTTTTTGAGGCACCCGATCGTATGTTTACTGCAGGTGCGAGCATAGCGTCTTCATGGCATATTTTGCATCAGTGGAGTCCGGTATGTAGTTCAGGTACTGCAGCTACAAGAATTGTACGATCGTTAGTCTAGGAAACCATTTTATGACCTGTCTGTCAGCCCCAGTGAGTTAATGCACTTCTTCACTGTTTTGTACCAATTGCATGAAGCATCCGGCTATTATAGGGGTGTTTTGGCTTGGGCTGCTATTGTCAATTCCTTCCTTTGCGCAGCCTTTGTGGCAAGGGCTGTTGAATGAAGCATTGCATTGTTCTACAAAGTACTTAGATCCCAGTGACCGGCAAACATATACAAAAGGACCATGGACATGTCAGGCCCTCCTAGTTTTATGGCGGCTGGCGACTGTACTCCGCTCCTAGAATTGAGCACTGTAGATGAGTATGGGTTGATTGGTGGATATTGCGGAGTGAAAATGCGCTTTAGTTAACGCCATAGCGTAAGCGTAGCTACTTTTACTTGGTAGTAGCGACCAAACAGTCCTAACGCTTGGTTGTGTGTGCTGCGCCAATATTATTGATACAGAAAGAGGATCTCATAGAAATACCGCAGACAATTTTAGGATGCACAACCTAGCGACAAGCGTTAATTAGGACCACCAATCCTGCAATTCAGCGGATGACGCATGGAATGAAGTAAAATATAAAGCTTATGAGTCATAACACAAACCACCAAAGTGTTATTCTTACGAGCAAAATGCACTTGACCAATACTTGGATCCAACGCGGTGCACATACATCTAAAACCGAAGAGATCAGATTTGAAGCCAACTTGCGCTAAACGATATGATATCACATGGCGGAACAACAAAATAAGCAGAAACTACTGCACATTACTCATTTGTGTAGACAAGTACGAATGGCAAGAACACATGGTACTAAAGTTTACGAGGATCACTGAACGACTACGCAGTTATGAGAAGTGATAAATGAAGCTTAAGCTCGCAATACCATGAGACAATACGGTCAGGGGCCTAAAATCTGTTCGGTCGGATCCATTTAACATTAAAGCCTTAGGGATCCAAAGGCAGTCGCATTGTAGCAAGCAGGAGAGAAACTGGTTGTCTTCCAAAATTTGTTCAAAGGCACAATGACAGATGATCATTCAAGTTGGAATGGGTAGCATCGAAGTGACGTTCATTGCTAAGTTCGACATTCTGGCCGACCGCCAGGATGTGAGGTGATGGTTCAGGACGACCAGGCTTGCGGAGAACGTATTGTACACCTTTTCTGTCTACGTCAGTGACGTGCTGGACAGCGCTGTGTTGTGTCAGTGCAGCAAATGTTAGTTAGGCAGTTTCTTGTTGTTCTAGCTCCTACGATGGCCGGTATGCTCCGAAGCATTAATTTCGCCCAAAGAACGGTGGCGGTAAAGCTCGCTTAAGTGGAAAGTACTTATGCATTTGTGAAAGACGATGCATCAAGAGTGGAAGACAAATAGGAGCATGCGTTCGGACCGGCATGGGGAAATGTTGGAACATTTTACGCATGACGTCGGGGCATTTCGAATTCCTTGACAGCAGTCACGCCTGATTTTCTGTTTCCTTGTTACAAGACGAGTGGGTATAGGTAACTGATAATATCCGAGCTAACTATCGGTTCAAGTAATGCACAAAATGCGTAACTGGAACAAGCGTCTTAAAACGAAACGCTACAAAATATTAAGCGCCTTTTGAGCTACGGTAACAGCTAATGAAGCCATCTTGCGGCATGTTTATGATGCTTGCAATACATTTTTGCACAACGTGAAAAGAACTGCAACCTAAATTGGCCATCCCAATCACAACCTATCATGTTTTAGAAATACAGGAACAATTTAGTCATATTTTCAGGGTACAACAAGGGTAAAAATTGGAATTTGCATAGAAGCTTGTGTATATGTCCGTTCTCACACAAACAGTTACGCTCCATGCATCCCTCATGATACGCTACGCATTATCCCATTACCATATTCCTTAGCATTATTATTTATCACGGTCCTACTACCGATCAATTTTCTTGCTATGACAACTATTCGATAAACCGTACAAGAATTACCTGCTGCTTTTTGGATGCTTCCGGACAACTGAGACCGCTTCTTAGGTTAGTCTTTCAAAAGAGCACTTCCTTTCATCTGTAATGACCAACATACTCTCGTTATCAGCAAAACTTTACGTACTTTAATCCTTACGTACATCCTACATGCGTAACAATTTCTTACTTTTAGTCCACAGGTAAAATATACTTCTCGAAGCTTTGGCCATTTTCGAACATAAAATCTGCCTGATTCCTTTCGATATGAATCCGAACTTGGTGCCAGCATTTGATATACACTCCGACTCGGTATCAAGCCTTTCGTGTCTTCTGCACTTATACACCCTAATTTGTAGCGCTCCAAAAGTAACTGTTAACTTTGGTGTACAATTTCACCGATGACCAATTGTACAATATCCTTTCTTGTTTTAATGTCGCGTACATTGCCCCCAGGTTCACTGGTATCCGGCTCGACACTTGATTATCTTGTTAGTTCTGGCGCTTACGTGTTTGCTCTTGCCTCCGTTCATCAGTCCACGCCGTCTTGTAGCCCATCAAATATGGCCCGATGTGTCCGACTTCAATTGCCTTCTGATATCCGCGCTTAAGTTTGCACAACTTCTCGGGTTATTAGTTACTAGTCCTACAAATTGGTGAGCCCCAATCGCACGCATGAATGTTAACTTTTTGTCTTTGTAATTTTTGTGGTTCGTTCCTTTTTCGCGAGGAAATACTTGTATTCATTTGTTCCTTGACTATTTTAAATAGTTTTATCGCGTTTTGGTTCATCATTTATCCTTTCGACTCACATTTCGATAGGAGCATATGAGGCGTATCGCAACGTAAATATGCTTACTTTAGCTGTTCCAGTATTCATGGAACACAGCCCAGAGGTTCGGTTAATGATATGCTAGATCAAACTAGCAAATAATGGTAGTACGACGGACCGTCCGAGACAAAGTCAGCTCGCGCCACGTCTTCCTTCGTCGGTTGTGATGCTGGTTGAGGACTTTCTACGCTGCCCATCGAAAGAGGCAAGGTATGAAATGATGAAGCAAGCGATCCTAAATGAGTTACAGCTCAGCGCACGACCTCGTGTTGCACAGCTCAATGGTCTCAAGCTGAGAGATCGCAAGCCGTCGGCGTTGCTCTGCGAACCAGCGCATTGCTGGTCCCCCACGCTTGTGCAAAGCGAGAAAAAAAAGAAATGTGGTTTACACGTCTCCCAAAGCCAGTGCCGGTAATGCTGTCCATGTTTCTGGATACGCTCCTGAATAAAGTAGCTACCAAGGCAGACGTTGCGTTTGAACGCCTTCCTCAGCCGACGACCAGTAGCCCCGGTGACGTAGTATCACGGAGGAAAACCAAGTTTCATATTTGCTCCAGGTCGTCCGGCCAGTCTGACCCTAAAAGCAATGAAAATGCCTTATGTTGCAACGGGATAGTGGCAGGAAATGCTTCGGAACAGCGTGCGCCACGGGCAGATGCTGATCACGTATCGGCTGCCGTTCATTGCGGCGCGTCTGTGCTTGCACAGAGTACATATTGTTCAAAAAATAAGCGCAACATTTTCCCCGCACTTTCTCAGTTAGATACTACCAAACTGCTGCATTGTGTTTAGCATCTCCAGAAAATGCAACAGCGTAGCCATTGAAAAAGTTCAACAATCGTTTAAAAAACGTCTTCTGGGCCACTCTACTCTCAATTATCGAGGTCGGTGCATCGAACCCGTGCTAGAGTTTTTATAGCTGCGCAGGCTGAACACTAACCTCATCTTCCTACATCAGCTTAGCAATAATCCTCCTGCGAACTCAATAACGCCCTTCCTATCATCGGCCAACATTTCCTACCCACTTCGTAATCGACCGCACTCCATTGTCCTGCCGAAAGCCCACAATAGTACGCGTGCAAACTTCTATCTCTACAGCTGCGCGTATGTGTGGAATCGGCTTCCACATACTGTGCGGTCATCTGATAATGTAACCCTATTCCGTTCAGCACTTAATAGGTGCTTTCTCGTCAGTCATGTTTCTACTATTTTAAACATTAACAGACTTGAAGCCGAACTGTGGGAAAATAGACCTGACCACATATAAGCGCCTTCCCCATCCGACCTCACTCAAATCAAGTCAGCGCACAGCCACTCCTTAGTCTCTCCTTGTAGACCTTCATCTATTCATTACTTTCCGCAACATCCGTGACATCTTTCCACGTACAAGTCCAGCTCTCACTAGCTATTCCTGCCTCATTCTACCTTAGCACACAAGGAGGATTTGAGGATCTGCGAGCCGCTGCGCTTTAGCATCTGATGCTCTGACCTATTTAACAATTTTAATGTACTCTTGGGTTCTGCTCGTTCGTATTCCTTTCATCTAATATTTTTAGCTGTTGTATGGCAATAATTCATATCCTAAGATGTCCACGCACAAACACTTCATAGGCCCATTTTTTAGATGTTCATTTAACTATTACTCGCAGCAACGTCTGACAGTTACTTACTAGAGGGCTCCATCCGAACGCCATTGCTAGCCCCGATACTCTCTACTCTAGCGACATTATCTGTCCTTCGTCTTAACGTTGGAACACCTTTTCAGCTGCAGCGGTTCATGGTAGGTAGCATGCATCTTTGCGCTAGGAGCCACTCCCCGTCTCCCCAACTCATACTCTCTTGGATTGTTTGCATCACATACCTTCGCTGGTTTGTTGACCTATTCTGTCACTGTAGGTATCCACTGATAATTAGAAGGCTTAATACGAATGCCTTCACTGTCCACTGATACTCTCCCTCCTAGCGCCATTATCTGTCGTTCGTTTTGTCTTATTTACCATTTTTGCAGCGATTCCTTGAAGGCTCATACATCTCTGCACATATCCGGTGCTTGCTAGGATGCAATCCTCGTCTCTCCATTTACGCACTCTTGGGATGTCTGTATCACTTACATTTGCTGGCTGGTTGATGCATTCTGTGACCCTGTAGGTATACACTAGTGACCAAGCGTCTTATTGGAATGGCTACATCTGGCCACTGATAGTTTTTCCTAGCGCCACCATCTGTCGATCGTCTTAAGTTCGGTCTGTGTTTAGAAGCAGTTAGTGGTCGTAGGCTCCATGTATCAGCGATTATCCAGAGCTTGCTAAGAGCCACCGTTTGATTGCTTTAACCCTTTTCATCTGGCACTGCCTGCGTCACATACATTTGCTTTTGGTTGACTTAGTCTGGGACATTGTGGGTATATAATAGTAACTAGAAGGCTTCATCCAAATGCCATTTCTGATCAACGAGTCTCTCACTCCTAGCGCCATTACCTGTTCTTCTTCTTACCTCTGGCAAGTCCGGTTAGCAGCAGCCATTCTTGGTAGGCTCCAACCATCTCTGCGTCACCCTTTTATTCCTCCAACCTTTACTCTCTGGGAACACCTGCGTCACATACATTTGTGTTTGTTGACTTATTGAGGGATATTTAGGTAACCACTAGAAACTAGAAGGTTTCACCCAAATGCCATCGTTGAGCACTGATTCACTCTTACTGCCATTACCAGTTCTTCGTGCTACCTACGTCACCACTTTTCAACTGCAGCGAGTCATTGTAGGTAGCATACCTTTTTGCGCTAGGAGCCACACCTTATCTCTCCAATGCGTACCCTCTTGGGTTGTTTGCATCACATACCTTCGCTGGTCTGCTGACATATACTGTCACTGTAAGTATCCACTAATAACTGGAAGGCTTAATGCGAATTCCGTTGCTGTCCACTGGTTCCCTCTCTTAGCACCATTATCGTTCGTTCCTCTTATCTTCATCAAGTTTTCTGCAGCGATTCGTTGTAGGCTCCATACATCTTGGAGCATCCCCGGAATTACTAGGAAACACTCCTTGTTTCTCTATCCTGTAATCTTGTACAATATCTGTATCACTTACCTTCGCTGGCTTGTTGCTGTATGCTGTGACATTGTTGGAATCCACTGGTGACCAACCTGCTCAATGGAGTAGTTACATCCGGCCACCGAAAGTTTTCTGTCGATCCTCTTAACCTCAGCACTACTATTTAGCAGCAAATAGTGGTGGTACGCTCCAAGCGTCTCTGCGCATATCCGGACCTTGCTACGAGCCATTCTCTTTTATCCCCAACCTTCATTCTTTGGAACTATCTGTGTCATATATATTTGCTATTTGTTGACTTATTCTGGGACACTGTAGGTATCCGCTAGCAACTAGAAGGTTCCAGCTAAATGCCATTGCTAGCCGTCGATACGCTCTTGCTTAGTGCCATTATCAATTCTTCTTCTTACCTAAATCACTACTTTTCAGCTGCAGCGATTCATTGTCGGTAGCATACGTCTTTGCGCTAGGAGCCATTCCCTATCTCTTCAACTCATACTCTCTTGGTCTCTTTGCATCACATACCTTCGCTGGTTTGTTAACTTATCCTGTCACTGTAGGCATCCGCTGGTAATTAGAAGGCCTAAAACGAATGCCTTCACTGTCCACTGACACTCTCTCTCCTAGCACCACTATCTGTCGCTCTTCCTTTTTTGCAGCGATTTGCCGTAGGCTCCAGGCCTCTCCTGCGCAGAGCTTGAGCTTGCTAGGATACACTCCATGTCTCCCCATCATCCATTCTCTTGAAATGTCTGTATCACTTACCTATGCTGACTTGCTGATGCATGCTGTGGTCCTGTAGGCATACACTAGTGACCAAGCGTCTTATTTGAATAGCTACACCTGGCCTATGATAGTCTTTTCTAGCGCCACCATTTGTCGAGTATCTTACACACGGAAGCTCTGCTTAATAAGTAGCTAGTGGTCGTAGGCCCCATGTATCTGCGTTTATCCAGAGCTTGTTATGAGCCACACTTTATTTTAATAACCTTTATTCCCGTAGAATATCTGCATTCAAGCTTTCCTCTGCCCTAACTCAAATTGACATTTAGATCTCTCTCGCGACAAGCTGTTTATATTTTAACTTACTTATTCTGCGCTTCCTATCGTATTAGGCTAGCTACTTGCTGTTCATGCACCACGCAATCACCACCAGTCTTCTAACTTTCTTCCCTCGCTTCCCACGCAATTGTTGCCTCATACTAAACTGATAATTCGTGGGTTACTTACTGGTACAACGCTCTTGTCTCTACGCAGACGTTAGCAATCTACCCATATGGCTATTGATTCTATAGGTCATTCAAAAGGCACTTTCAGCACAATCATTGTTGCACAGTGTACATGATTTTGTCTCAACTCCAAATGGTGTAACATACGATTTTAACAAGGTTTAACTCCACGTCTTTTCTTGCGGCCTTCCCTCGGTTGTCTTCTTTTCCTTTTCTCCGAGGTCCGGAACATCTTGGAGATCTGAGGTTAGACTGAGGAACAGCTTTCGCCCAAGACGGATTCAATAACCGACAAGGACCTATATGGAGCACGGTTAAATACCAAAGGGACTCAACTGCAGTCCTCACAACCGTTGTCCAGTATGGAGAGCTGAGCACGTCTTAACACTCCAGCAAATTATACATCTGAAAACTCCAGAGAGCAGAAAGGTTAAAATTTTGCTCACCTGGACACACAACAAGACGACTATTCGTGACGTTCCCATCGTCAACCGGCCTCAACAATCATGGCGGCCCTGATCAAACTATCTGTCCAACCAACAGAGGAACTTGGAAACCATTTGACTGCGAATAAGCGAATATGAAATCAGTCGTCAAGCGGCCTTGCCAGTTATACATTAATTTTCAAAATGCTTTACGACAGTGTTGCAGGACGTGGTGGGTTTTTGCCTGGCAAGCGTTCTCCCTATAAAAAGCCACACATGTCTGTTTAACAACATTGCTACGTGGCGGAGGTTAGTCGCCACTGAATAAAGTCACTACCCACAACTACTTACTGGCAAGTCGACTAGACTCATATTTGAACTTATACCGACACGCGCAAGAATAAGATACTCTCCGTCTATATGCATCGTTTCAAGCACTTATAGTGCCTTGACCGTTTACACTACGCACGATTCAACCCAAATTATTGTTGTGATACACAACTGCATATAAACCTTGATTGTGCCTGATTTCGTGTGTCTATAAATTTGAGAATAAACTATTTATTTATTTAAACCCGTCGAAGAATTTCGTTGGTAGCACCGCCAATATGGCGGAAGAGCTAAACGTTGTCGGGTCCCTGTATTAGGCACGAAACAGACGCTTTAGGGGAAGCAAATGAGTTGCATACTAGCAGGACCAACTTTTCCGTCAGTAACCAACCCATTCGCCTGTGCTACGTCAAGTACCGACATTCTTCTTTCATCACGTTCCTCATCGATACTGGAGCAGAAATCAGCGTCATCCCTGCGAACCCAAACGACGAGCACTCATAGTCCACGAAAAACCTGCGTGCAGTCAGCGGTCCTCTGATAGCTTCGTTCGGTCAGCACATGATGTACCTGGATCTCAATCTTATCCGATCTTTCCAGTCGGTCTTCATGGTTGCGTCTGCACCCTCCGCATTTATAAATAAATAAATAAATAACTGAACATATATTCTCGGCCATGCGACGTATGCCTGCGCGGGCATGATCAAATAAGTGCAATTATACAGACATGTAATGACAATCCTAACAGTGACGAGCGCAGCTTGTTCAAACATTCCTATTTGCACCTGTACAAACAGGACAGAAATAAAAATGAAAGAAGCCAATTGTTGTGAGTTCGGGCACGTGCTTGCGGGCACAGTCGGTCTGCCATCGCGCAATTGCGATTACACGATACGCTGGGCTCATGCGAGTGAAGCGTAAAGAACAAAGGTGAGTGCGCAGAAAAAGACGTGGCGGAGAAATATGTATATAAGAAGGTGTCGGAGCGTAGCAAGCACGGTAGTATGTAGTCATGGTCAGCTTGTCAGTATGAGCTTATTGGCTGTGACTTTATTCAGTGGCGAGTCAACTCCGCCACGTCGCAGTGTTGTTAAACGGACCTTTGTGGCTGTTTATAGGGAGAACGCTTTCCAGGCAAAAACCTACCACGTTTTGGAGCACTGCCATCTACGCATTCAAACGACAGGCTGCAATTGGCAATGCTGCTTATTGACCGATTATTGTTTCTGTTAGTCGCAGCCAGGATACACCCATAATTTTCGCTAGATGATGCATAAGGGTCGCGGGACTATATCATTCATGGGTCCTATTACTTCTTGACGGAATGGCACGTCTGTACGGTAGGTAAACTATTAATCGAACATATTGAAATATTTTGTATTTGTCTCTTGTAGAACCGCGTAATGTCTTCGAAGGGTATCCCAGTAGTTTGTTGTTGAGCCAATTATTAGAGGAAGGATAATGGCCAAACGTAATCGTTCAGGCCCGGAAAAGCTGCAAGTCGTCCGGAATAATGAACCGGAAATCCTCCCAGGGTAGGTTCTGTCGATTGGGTACACTGGCATCCCCGACCATATGGACGGTAAAAGTAGTGTGGGCTGCTCCAGATGTGGTAAGTGAAAAGAATTTCAGTGGTGTAAAGGGCCGAACTCATTTGTTCTTGTCACCGTGAAAGTATTGTGTGTGAAAGTATTGTGTTGGGATATTTCCAAAATAGGTGTATGGCACAAGCAGGAAAATCTACCCTGTAGTCAGATGAAATGTCCGTGTGAACAGTAACTGTCAGCAAGTGAACTCCGAGTAAGTTATGTGAAGAAGAAGTGAGCTGAACCCAGTAGTTCAGGCCTCAACATAGTGGTATCCATCCAAGATAGCAAATAAGTGTTTTGTCCATCCGGTGAGTAACAAGGCAGCGTAATAATTATCCGTCTATTTTCAGATAAGGGAATATTGTGCTTAGTTGAATTGTTAAGGTCAAAGTAGTGGACGTATCCTCAGTTTCTGGCCACCGGTTCTGTGGAACCTTTGGAGAAAATTAAAACGAACAAAGGCAGTCACACAAACAAACAACAACGATGTATCCGGAACTCAGAGGAAAAGCTCAGTCGCAAAAGTGCTTCCACCAATGAACCTCACATTATATGTATCCTTAGCCACTTTTGTCCTAAACTGCTTCCTTTCTGATGACATTCGTTACTTTATTCTCACCTTCATTTGGCGGTCTAGCTTTATCTTGCTGACCTACTTGGTTTTGTCTAAACGGTCTCTTGTCTTCCGATCTCTCTCAGACTTCTGAGATCTAACTGATCTCGTCACTGCCGACTCAAAGCTCTGTTACCCACGCCTCTAGAACATTGTTGGTCATGACTCATCCTTATTATCATGTCCCCTCTATTCCTTAACGTGTCCATTTCTGCAGACGCTCTCCGTCAGCATTTACAGCTTACTATTACGACTTTCTCTCTATGAGCCGACATTCTAGTCTGGTCTGAATGATCTCCTACCTGCAGACTTCTGTGACCCTAATGATCAGGGGTTGGCAGACCCGAAGGTCTGTTCGCACCACCTCGGAAATATCGTTGGCTTTTCCACTCCTCATCAATAGAGCCTTTTCCTTTGCTCAATTTGATTGCATTCCTTTTTCAATTAGACATTTAACGCTTCGGACCAGGCACTACTCTAGTGTGGACTGACCAGCCTCCTGCGTTCTCCCTATAAAAAGCCACAAATGTCCGTTTACCAACACTGAAACGTGGCGTATGTGACTCGCCACCGAATAAAGTCACAGCCCATAACTTCACACTGGCAGGTCAACTAGCGTCCAATTCTAGATAGGTTCGTTACACTGGAACTTCTACATCTGCATATACTGTCGTCTTTTTACTTTCTACGATACATTGACCTATGCGTTACTTGTGCACCAACTCACTCTGTCGGCATATATCTAGAGCGTGCTCTTCCATTACCTTCCAATGGATCATTCAGGATTCTCAATCTATTATTAGCGAGGTAGCGTATCTCATGCCAGCCGAATTATTGTTTCGCATTTTCACCATTGTACTGTTCCAATCATGGACATATGGACAATTTTCTACTGTCACTGTCACAGTTGCCATAAAATGTTTGTACCGTTGTACATATCCGATCATGCCTCCATGGGCGTGCCTCACATAGTCGAGAATGAACTATTTATTTATTTATTTACTTCAGACACTCTAAACGTTAATTATATAGACTTTGCTGTTCCGGTCCTCTGTCTCTCTTATCCTGAGCCCTTTCCTCGGAATGCAACTGCCTTTGCATATAGCCACTTTCGTACCAAACTGTTTCTTTTCTGCTGACACTCGTTACTTTATTTCCACCTTACTTTGGCGGCCTAGAGGCAGCTTGCTGACTTATCTGGTTTTGTATGAACGGTTTCCAGTTTTCTGACCTCTCTCGGAATTTTGAGATCTAATGATCTAGGCTCTGCCGACGAATGCCTTTTACCCTCACCGCAGGAGCATTGTTGGTCAGGTTCCAACTTTATTATCATGTCCCCTTTCTTTCTTAACATGTCCAATTATGTTGATGCTCTCCGTCAACATTCAGACGTTACTAATACGACTTGCACCCTATGTGCCCACATTCCAGTCTTGTCCCCATGATCTCATTCCTTCGACTTCTGTGACTCTAATGATCCGGAATCGGTAGACCCAAAGGTCTGTGCATCTCACATGGGGCATTTCGTTGGCATTTTTCCTTTTCTTATCATCCATAGAGCCTTTTTCGCACTCTATGTCTGACTTTTCTGGTTCTGTCTGTACGGTCTCCGGCCTTCCGACATCTCTCGGGCTTCTGAGATTTAACTGACCTAGTCTCTGTAAACGCAACGCTCTGTCTTCCCGCCTCCAGAGCACAGCTGCTCATGATTCATCATTGTATATCCCCTTTATCCTTAACACTTCTATGCTGTTGACGCTCTGTTAGCATTTCGACGTTTATAATACGGCTTTCTCTCCATGAGCCGATATCCTCCTCCCATTTCCTTGGTCCCTTGCTTTCGGACTACTAAGCTCATACTTTAGAACCATCGACAGGTCCAAAGGTCTGTTCGCAACACCTCAAGCTCATTATAGGGTTCTCCACTTCCCCTTAATAGTCTCCTCCTTCCCGACCACATTCTTTCACTTTTGCGCTCTCTGTTAGCATTTACTCATCAATTGGACGGACAACTCTTCGGGCCTGGCTCTATTCTAGCCTCGTATGACCAGCCTCCTACTTTCTGACTGTTTCCAGACATCCGAGACGCAGACCTTCTAGGCGGTGAAGTCACAACACACCTTGTCCCTCAGCCTGGGCGCTTCATCAGACGTGCTAACTGGCTTTTTATATAGCCTCTGTCATCCCGCAATTTTGCTTTTCTTATGACACCCACTAATGTTATTACCACTTTAAGTTGCGGTCTAGCTTCATCTTGCTGACTTATCCGGTCGCGTCTAAACCGTCTCTTGCTTTTTGACCCCTATCGGACGCCTGAGATCTAAATGATCTAGGCTTTGCCAACGTACCGCTCTGTGACACTCGTCTTATGAGCATTACTGGTCGTGATTTATCTTTTACATGCTGTTCCCCTTACAAGCTTAACATGTCTATTTCTGCTGACTCCCTCTGTTAACATTCTGGTAATAATAATTTTGCTTACTCTGAGCCAACATTCTAGTCTCGTCCCAACGGTCTCCTTTCTGACTGCTGAGGCCTTATCGATTAAGCATCGACAGATCCAATGGTGTGTTCACAACACCTCGAGACCATTGTACACTTGCACACTTCTCCTTAATAGATACTTAGCCTTCCAGAATTCATTCTTTCCTTTTCGCGCCCTCTGTTTACATTCCTTTTTCAATTGGACGGAGAACATTTCGGGCTTGGCTCTAGTCTACTCGCGTCTGATTAGTCGCCTTTCTGATAGCTTCCAGACATCCGAGACATAAATGGTTTAGGCTGTGTAGTTTCAACACCCTGTGCCCATCATCCTTTATGCTTTGTTCGCCATACTATCTATCTATTCCGGCGCAAAGCTCTGCCACCCTTACCTTAATTATGTCAATGGGCATTATTCATCCTTCTTTTTATTAACAAGGACGAATCACCACCTGAAGAACGTCGTCGGCTTTTCCACTTCTCCTCAATAGAACCTGTTTTACCGACCCTTTCCTTCCACTCCTGTACTTTCTGTTGCATTCCTTTTTCCATCAAAGTTAACTTACATGCATTTGTCCTCTCTGACTTCTTACATTCCTAGCACATTACGAATGAGGCAACGCGCCCCTATCGTTTCTTCTGAGTGATATTCTTTCCCATAATCTGCACACCTCGTCCTCCTATCTCTGGTTCCCACCGATTGGGCATATGCGCCTTAGGATCCCTTAAACTCTCTTTGCTTCATCTTCATTCCTGTTTTGGAACGATCTTTCATTCATTATTGATCCGCGTTTTGCTCATTTCTCGTCTTTTTGCGCCACTTAGGATGCACGTGTATATACGATATTTAAATAACAATTACATGTATAGGGGTACAATCTTTCAGTCATGGGCCGCAATTGATCGACTGCATACCAGATGCATTCCTTTCTACTGTCCGTGTGGCTGTCTTTGTTCCTTTCCTTTTTTCACAGTTTGTCACAGGTACGGCGACACGTACCCAAGGAATTGTCCATCGTTGCGACAACAATACAAGACACACAGTTCCTTTATCTGGACATCAGCAGAAGATTATCAACCATTTATACAACCTACTAACCGGACAAATCCTTCGCTATCTTGTACGGATAAAATATTTCCGAGGCTTGGACCATTGGGTGCAGTTTATCTAACACTATCTCTTCCACATACCTCTTGCCTGGAGAACTGCGTTTGACTTCCGAAAGCACATTCTCCCGCCGATACAAAGCCAGAACCATTGGTCATTCTGAGCACTTCAATCCAATTGACCACTCAATTGACCGAGGTTTCCTATATTTCTAATCAATATTACTACGTACCCCGGGGATCTGCGGTTCTTTCTTCGGACCCACATCCTATTATTCAAGAGTTCAACAACAAGTCAACATATTCAAAATTGGACTTGGAGGCTCCGCTGGTGGTTGGGTTGCTACAAGCAACCTCTATTGAGATCTCGGTTCACTTGAGGTGGACCTCGGTCATTCCGATCACAAAGACCGTAAGTAAAATGGAAGCATTATAGTGCTGCTCGCCCCAACCCTGACACCCCAAGACCGCGGTTTCGTCCTGGTTGGGACTCATCAGTTGGAGATAGCCTGAGTTGGGTTAGAACTCAAAGCCTAGTGGCTCATGGTTGACGCCATAAGCACTATGCAACTGAGATCCGCGAGCAACGCTTGGTCCAGCGAAAACGAATGCGAAGTTGGATTTGGAGGCTCCGCTGGTGGTTGGGTTGCTACAAGTCAACATATTTTAAAGTACATACCTCGGAGACACCACGTGATTCTGCAGATGATCAACACATCAAATACAAAGTGGATGTTTGGTTCCTGACCTAGCGATCGGGCACATCCATTCGTTCAAAAACAGGACAGTGACCCAGGAACGCAATACGCACTCGCATAAAGCATAAGCCAGCAGAAAAATGGGACGCAAATTAACTGAGAATAAACGAGCAAACAAACGTTCAACAAGAAACATAGCCGGTTACAACTTGCCACTCAGTGGATTGGCGGCAGTGTTGCAGAACGTGGTGGGATTTCGCCTGGCAAGCGTTCTTCCTATAAAGAGCCACAAACGTCCGTTTAACAACACTGCAACGTGGCGATTGTGACACGTCCCCGAATAAATTCACAGCCCATAACTTCACACTGGCAGGTCAACTAGCGTCATCATTCTAGATAGGTTCGTTATACTGGAACTTCTGCCTCTGCATATACGATCGTCTCCTCGTTCTACGATTTCACGCAGATACTGTCGTCTTTTTACTTTCTACGATAGTACCGTTGACCTTTGTTTTACCTATGCACAAACTCACTGTATTGCCACCTCTCTCTCGAGCGTGCTCTTCAATTATCTTTCCATGGATCATTCAGGATTCTCAATCTATTATTAGTCAGGGTGTGACTGCAATATATGATAGACTGATTAAGTCATAACAAACGGGTCCCGAGCTTACGACGGCCAAATTATTGTTTTGCATTTTTACCGTTGTTCAGTTCCAATCATGGATATATGAACAGTTTTCTACTGTCACTTTTACCCTTGTCATAAAATGCCCGTACAGTTGCGCATACCTGATCATGCCTCCATGGGCACGCCTCGCACAGCCGAGACTAAAATCTTTATTTACTTATTTATACCGTAAATATCTCAAGTACAAGTGTTCCATAAAATTTAGATTAGCCGTACGGCGTACAGTGACGTTTTAGTGGACCGCGCGATGTCGGAGTTCGAGAGGCCGAACCGAAGTGTTTGGATTAGTCGGTGTATTGCGACTGTCGCTTAATTAATTAGAGAAGACGCATGGTGAGGAGCAAGGTAGGCATGAAATAAGCTGTGATAATAAAGCATGAGCAAGTTCAGCAAATTTCTCCGCGGAAACAATGCTTTGGGTATGCAGCACTTAGATCATATACGTCGCAGTAGTTAGTCGATGGTCGCTTTTCTGTAGGACGCTGGTCGTTTCTTCTTTTGCGGGTGGTCGTTTTACCCTGGGACGAGGGTCTTGCCGGCGTGGGGCAGAGTGCAAAAGAGGTAAAGCCACTCACAAGCGCACCGTTTGGGTCAGCGTAGGTTAAGTTATTATTTGCCTGTTTCTGGGCTAGCCAATCTTTTGTAGTCCGGCAAGCTCGCTCCAACGGCTCGCCGAAATGCACCCCGCCGTGCAATCAATAAATTATAAATCAAAACCGGAACAGCGGACGCTGACTTCCAGTTAACCATCCTTTGACTCGTACGCGCACCCAATCGGCACGCTTTTGCCCAACCAATAACGATTCGTCATTTTTGATTTGAAGGCTTTTTATTTTTAGCCATCTTGGAAGCGCTCTGTGGCACTCCAACAAATAACTATTATCTGTCATGGACAATTTCGGTAATGCCCACTGGTACACCATGCTTCTTGTCTTACTCTCGCTTACAGCGCGTCCATGTTGACCTACCTCCGGCTGGACCCTTGACCGGCTTGTAAGTTCCCGTGCCCATGGGTTTGCTTTTGTCTCGCTTCATCAGTCCACGACTCCTTATAGTCCATTGAATACGGTTCGTTATGTCCGACTACAATTACCCACTGATGTCCACGTTTACTTTCGCGCACCGTCTAGGCCTATAATTTGTTAGTCCTATAAATTCCACCTATTTCACAAACTAGTCGCCGTTGCACCAGACACTAACCTACAGACTTCATATAGTGTAAGCAAACGTATGCTGCGATACTGTTTGTATAAAAAGAAACAATGTTTGCTTAGCAGTGTAAATAATAGTACTACAGTCGTTTCCACTCCTTTCTTTATAGAATGAAGCCAATTTTTTACGTTTCTGTATGGCGTAACGCCTGAGGACAGCATAGAATAGGTGATACTACAATTTCCCATATTCCGATACTTAGATGCCGAAGGGGTTGCTTTTCGTTACGTGGCTCATACTGAAGCGCTCGCTCAGTGAATGGATAACGTTGCGCAATGGTGTCGTTCCTCGGTTCACTTGGCGTTAAGACTTCGTTAATGCGAGCAGTTGACGAAATATTTTTGGAAGTGCAACATCAAGTTGCCTTTCCACTTGGCAACAAACGTTTGCCGAGCTTGGTTAACATTCTTAGGAATACTGTATCCAAAAACCAAGTTACTTGAAGTAAAGAATACTGGGCTTAAACCGAACTAGCCGCGAGCACAGCCTACTACAAATAGTCCGATAACTGATGTTAGCCCTACATGCAAACAACACAAACCCCCACCAAAAATTGCCGCAAACAAGACACTGCACCAGAGCTCTCTTCATGGGAGCACATTAGGCAATTTAGTCAACCGACGATGCCATGACTTTCTGCAGCATCACATCGGTAATGAAAACTTTTAGCTAACAAACTGCCCTGTTAGTTTCCGAAACTGGAAGCAAGTTTTCATCAAGTGATCATGCAATCTTATCTGGAACGTGCTCTTGGCCATGTCATTGTACCCGTTTAGTAAAGCAACTAGTGTAAAAGGAAATTGTAAGTTATCTATCCAGAGAAAGGGTTACCAATAAAACAGCTCGGATTCCAAAAAGCACGAACATGTGCGACATGCTAATCGGTTGTTTTCCTTATCACCGAAGCCATGGATTCTGTCAAGGCGGTAATCATTTGATATCCTGTTAGGCTAAAGGCATTCGGCCGAGTTCCACATCGGCGCATACTGAATAATGTTAGAGAATATGTCGTATGACAGCCTACTAAACCGCCTTCACTCTTATCTTAATCAAAGTAGGCAAACTGTTAAACTAGGGGGTGAAATCAACCACCACAGGCGTCACAGAGGGTGTTGTTCATGGCAGTTTACTAGATCCACTCAATTTTATAATGTACGTAAACGACCCATGAACGTGTTAGTAAACTGTCTCCCCTTTCATTTTGTTTATGGTATAAAAATCATCTATTTTTTGAACTTAATGCCATAGTACACGAACAAGACAAAAGCCGCGAGGAGGTAGCAGTTTTAGAGGCTTGATGCTATAAGTAACAGATGCTGTTTTCAACCGAAAAGTCTAACGTCATTTTTTATAAATATATAGTACTTCCGAAGCGTTAAATATTAATAACATAGTTATCAAAACGAGCACCTCAGTAAAAGACTTAGGGTTGCTTTATCTCAAAACTTTAACGAAAACGGGTTTTGGGGTACATTAAACCGGGCTTTTAGCCTGGCAATTAAGCCGGCACATTTACACTGCTAAAACAGGGGTACAACGCTTGAGCATGCGTATTCGCCCGCAAATGGTACTTTGCACATGCTTATAGGTAGCAGCTTAAGGAAAGCCGACCGTAGCCTACTGGGACAACCGCAGTGGCACTTACCTAAGTGACTCCAAAATTGAAAACGGGGTATGACGAACAATGTGCGACGCATTCATCTTAAAGTCCAACCCCGCTAATGTAAACAAATTTGTGTACAAAAAGGATATAATGTCCACTCACGCGCTTGCAGCTATGCAATGAAACAAAATGTAACTTACGTAAGAAAAATAGCATGATTACACCAGTAAAGGCCAAACAAAATTGCACACACGTTATTTCTTGGTAATTTATATAAATCTTTTAAATAAACTACCCACGACCGTTAGGGAGGGTACGCATCCAATGCGCTTCAAGTGGGTGGTATGAACTTCTTAAATTTGAAAACATTAAACGCATGCTTCACATATGTGACACTGAAGAAATGTTAGTTGAATCCGACTCGGACGGCAGCTAAATGCAGTTTAGTTGCCTCAATTATCCAAACTGAAAATGCACACTTGACGTTAAAGCTTTGTTTTACAAATCCCGACATTACCATAAAAAAAACAAGTAACTAATCTAAAGCGCTGAGTTCCCTTTATCATTCTAAATAAGACAATAAGAAGACTGGTATTGCGAGATGGTACCATTTCGTGTTATCTGTTCACTCGCAAACTAACAACAGATAAATGAATCACGTGACAGAAAAAATCGAAGATTTGAAACTGGTCACAAGAGACAAATTACGTAGACACAACAATGACAGATTAGCATCCTGATCTTAGGGTCATGAGCCCCAAAAGCTTCAGGAGGACTGTTAATTGCTTTTGCACGCATAGGATGCGGCGATGCCGGTTAAGTGCCACGGCTTCGGCAAAACTCATCACTTTGGGGTTGTCATTACGATAGATAACTGTAAATGTTGACCTGGGGTCAACCTGTTGACCTGATTCCAGTAGATGTTTGGCGATCGATGAGGCCGGCATCTTGGATACCGTTTCTCGTTCGGCTGCTTCTTGTGTCGAATTTTCACACACAAATATTGAACACGGTGTGCATCTAAGACTTGGACCGAAATCGAAATCAACCTCTACATAAACAAGAAATTAAATAAAAAGCTCACACACTGTAGTAAAACTGAGAGGTTTAACAAATATGCAAGCAAACATGAATAAATGAATGCGAGTTTACGCGGAAGTATTTTGCGTAGCACGGAAGACATCATACCGAGGAAGTAAAAGCACTCTTATTAGATCAGTGTGACACAAAAGGTATTATTTAACAATGAACCTTTTATTGTTTCGTTGCCTAAAAGTTATATTGGGGCGCTAAGGGTAGCTATAAAAGCAGCTGATAAAAGATTTATGGAATAAGCGTAGATTTTCTTTACCTTCATTGCATTACAACTCAGGAACCTGATATACACTATTAATCCTTTTCTGTTCTAGTTTCAATTTCGCTTGGCAATTCCCGCGTCCTAATATTGGAGCAAATTTAATTGATATAGAAAGCTGCAAATTACCGTCAGATGGGACAATATGTTCTCGGAACAAAATAGCGAATTCCGATTAAAATGTTCACAAAAGAAATGCATCGTGTTGTTTAAGTTTGGCATTCCAACCAACCTCGCTTTTATTGACACCTTTAGTCTGTGTAATATTTCGCATGAATTCAACTCATGCAAAGTTTACGTGACTTTGACTGTCAGCGCACAATTAATTTCTACATCGCTTCAGTATCGTGCGGAAATTTGTTTTGTCTTTAAGTCTTGCTAGCTTTGGATAACTTCGTTTTATAAATTTTCGTGCGTGTATTTTGCACATTTATCATCGAATGTCCACCCTTTTGTATCGGCCTTTCAAGGAATACGCCGTTTAGTTATTTATTCCTTTAAATAACAATGCATTCGACATAATTTAGCAACAATATCCACACCCTCCAATGCAAGGAGGATGCAACTCTGATCACCAGCCATGTGGATGATGCGTTAAAGGAATTTCTCATGATGTATGAATTACCGCATGCATTGCAAAACGCCATTTCATGATAAAAGAAGTACTTGTGAGAAACCAAAATTCAATTCTTGTAAAGGTGTTCTAGCCGGCATCGTCTGTTTTCCGTGGGTGGCGAAGTCGGACAACGGGTCTGACTGTACTTTGCAGTGACGAGCCTTGTCGTCATTACTCTTTTGATTTCTGAGTTCATATACCAAGGGCATACTTGCAACATGCACTTGGGAACGTGGCATGAAAAAGAGAAGGCGCTAATACTTAACCATGTCTAAATCACCGCCTGTCCCGTTGTAAACCGCCAAGACCATGTGTATTCCATTCTGTTAGGCACCAGACACTTTCGGACGTTATTCATCTGTGGTTAATCGGGCGGATTATCGACATGCACGATCAAGTGCCTGTTACCCATTAGCGGCTTGCCGACCAACCTCCTCAAGTTTGTTCGGGATTATCCCGTTCTAGCAAATGGTTCAGCGGCTGTGTTCCAGGACGTGGTTGGTTTTGACCTGGCAAGCGACTCCCTATAAAAAGCCACACTTGGCCGTTTACCAGCACTGCGACTTGACGGATGTGCCTCGTAAATAAATAACGTCCCTGCCTCTTGCTTCGTACTGGCGCAGCATCGTATTCCAGCAACTCACTGCTGAAATTGTAGGGAACTTTGTGCCCGTTTCGCAAAGAAACAAACGAAAGGCGTATGAACTGGATAATCAGTCATGTGCTCCCAATGCGCGCGATTCCATGAATTCCCTCCGTTAGTTGGCCAAACGCTTGGGTGGTGTCCCCTAAGTCAACACTATACTTCGTTTAAGGTAAACGGGTAGTATTTCGCCCGCTGTCGAAAACGTTGCCTCCTCCATATCGTATTGTGTAGTTGAATGATATCGGTACGTTATTTGCTTGCTATGGTTGTTGTTGTCTCCAGGTCTATTCGTAGGCCCTTGCAGATTAACATATATACATCAAACGAATCGACGGCTGGGTTCAATTACAAAGTGTGGTTTAGCCTGGCATGGGTAATTATATAAAATCTGCAAATGTCCGTTTAAAGACACTGTGACGTGACGGATTGACTCGCCACTGAATAATGTCACAGTACGCGGCTTCACTCTGGCTGGCTAGTCAAACGACTTCCACATGTTGCCATCTGGGTGGTTTGGGATTATCCCTCTCCAGCAAATGGTTCGGCGGCTGTTTCCGTACGTGGTGGTTTTTCGCCCATCAAGCGTTTTCCTTATAAAATGCCACAAATATCTGGTTAACTTCACGACATGGCGGATATGACGCGCAAGTTTTCCTAGCAAAGTAACCCACCCGGTGGAAATTTTGTTTCGTCATTCGCTATAACTCAGAGCAGGACAATATAATAAAGAAATAAATAAACTTTTCAGCTAAACAATCCAAGGCCCGCATTTACAGGCACGACCAGGTTAACATAAAAAAGGTACAAAAATACATGTTTTGTATGGTGGTGTGCGTGTGTTTTCATGTATATAGTACAGAATTGTTCCGTTTGTGACCATGCACCTTGTGATATGAAGATTGTTCCTGTCTTTTCGACAGCTTGATATCGTCAAGCATTGCGGTTTAAGCGTTTCCGTTCTCCAAATGCACTTCCACATAATATTTTGGACGTCCGTGGTAGACATCAAGTGATTTTACGGTGGACCAACACATAACATTCCAAAAAGATTTAATTCATGCTTTACCCACCCACCGGGCCGAGCCATTGGGTTAGGAGAGGACAGGACCTATTGCAAATGCAGCCTTTAGTCTAGCCTGCATCAGCCAACGGAAATTACTTACGCACCATCACTGCGAAAGCAGAGCCAACAGTCGATCAATAAGAAGCATTGCTAGTTATCCCAGGCTGTTCAAATGAGTAGGGGTTATCGTTCCAGGAGGTGGTGAGTTTTCACTTAGCAAGCGTTCTCTACATACAGTGCCACGAACGTCCCTTTAACAACACGACGAGGCGGCGGATGTGACTCGCCACCGAATAAAGTCACAGCGCACGACACCTTACTGGCAAGTCTACTAACGATACACGTTACCAAGTTTGATACTTCCTGACATTGCCCATCCGTATTTTATGGCGACGAGTCTCATTCTGAGCTGTCACAGTTGAGCTTGCTGTACACTTACATGAACCCAGTGTATCTTGAAATCCCTTTCTCCTTCTTCTCACTAGTTCTTTGCTAATTAATCACCCTTTATGCATGATCTATTCGGAAATGCTGTATTACTTCAGTGTATGGCAGACTGATTATGCTTCTACCAAAGTGCCCGACCGCAGGACAAGCATGAGTATTTCAGCTGCTTCAGCATTATCACTCCCAAACAGCAGGCTTAAGCTAATCTAATTGCGCCAGGCGCCACCGTTTCGACCCGTGCACTTTCCAGCGGATCACTAAAGGGTTTCGCCCCAGGACTTCAAGACGCCAGCAGCAAGTGCCACCTCGCCATGGGAGACAGGCGCGGATCTGCGTAATTGACAGCTGACTATGATACAGCTCGGATCAACGTTATCCGTGTTTACCTCTGTACCACCTAAATGTTTCAACGAACAAACGCAGAGCAACCCTTGAATGACACTGTTAGGATAATCAAGAAACGTCTGCACAATTTCAGTTATTTGAGCATGCCTCCGTAATGTGCAAAATAAATAAATAAACCTTTAGTTATTGCCATCTACGCTATACACGCACGTGAACCCAGGCTATCCTCACACCGCAAACGACCTTGTTCCTCAAAAGTAAGCCTTCCATTTCTCGCCTTCTATGACTCATAGCCGTCAGACCGCTGCATGCAATGGTACGTGCAGATTGGCACCATTAATATTTGTAAAATTTCGAGCACCTCAGATGTGCCGTGCTTGAATGTATTGGGAAATGAAGTATTTATTTATTTTTTCAGGCAAAATAGTTTCCGTGTAGTGCATGGTGTATCGTCGGTCAAAAACTTTTGCAATTCACCCAAATAACCATGGATTCCATCTATACTTTAACTTCCGTGCACTATGTTTTCAAACCTCATGATCGTGTTGCTTAACATATTTGGACACTAACCTATAATGTTAGGGATTCTATCCCAGTAGTTCGCAAGTGGAATAACGGCCTAGTCCGGGAAAGCATCAGACGAGTTTTGCCTTATTGGGGCTCGTCAGTGGTGCGCATTCCCTCAATCCGCCAATGAGGATGGAACGCATGGCCATTAGAGGTGGATGACAACTAGCCAGCAGCTTAATCACCGAGCCAAGGGGCGTTGGCTGGGCCACATACTTTGCAATCTAACTGGGATATAGCACGGCCTTTCTTCTACTGTCACTGACAATGGATAGTCGGCTGTCGATAAGTAATATGAAAGGTAGAGCCTCTTAGTTTCAAATGCTATAGGCATAGCGTCTAGCGAAAGGACGCCAGGACCTCGCCGGTTACCTACTGTCAGTGACGGTAGTAGGTTCTGCTATATCCGTTAGGTTGCAACTTATATTACACAGCCAAGTTCCCGGTGGCTCATCGGCTTAAGCTGCTGGATACTTGTCATCTGTCTCTAGCGGTCCTGGGTTCGATCTCCATCAGAGGACCGAGGGAATGCAAACCACTGACGGGCTTCAATTGGGCGAACCCAGTCTGCCGCGCTTATAGACGGGGCCGCTTTATGTAACCTGTGAACTACTTGGATGAAACCCTTAAAAATACAACTAAAATCCGGCTATTTGCGAGTAACAACAGACGTTTCCAAAATAAAGGTTGTTTGAACTGATTTCTAAAGCAGTCTTATTCCATCACAAGCTTATTATTTGATGCTCCTCGTAAGCTAAATAGCTACAACGCTATGCGCTGAGGGACTGTACACTAACAGATTTGTTTTCCAATAAAATTAATAACAATCCTAAAATATTCTTATTCTTATTACTTTTACGTCAAGTCAATGACAACGTACCTATTTGCTAAATTATTCTGCTACAAACAGTACTTAATGCTGTCAAAAATAACGCCGCTTATTATACGTAACAATGAATAACTGGCGTGTATATATTTGTTCGCACGAGACTTTTAGATAACCACCCCACAACGTTTGCACCAATGTCGAACACGTCTGCCGCAGTGGTCATTACACGCTATTTATGTTTTTATCATTTCCGTTATCGTTCCTTTGGTACATTTGTTCAAATTCACGAAGTTTGAATACAATATCTTCAGCGCGCTTGTGGCCTGCTGGTTTCATTTGCCGCTGCCAGTGCTTGTGCTGCCGCCACCACTTGCCATTAGTTGGTTTTATATCCCCGCATCGTTAGTCGGCCTCGAACAGACGGTCACTGAAGGCAGGTTTAAAAGGAAAATGTGCTTGGTCGTTCTTTTGTGGTGAGATTTTGCCTTAGCTTGACGTTTTTCAAGGACCGCCATTTTACATAACGGTCGATTATATTATTGGTGACCCCGAATACTTATAGTACACAGTAATTGTTTCATGTTCGACCATCCTTTCCGAAACCTGTCATCCAAAATTTTCGTTACATTTGCATTGACCTTCGTCAGCGTGTCTGATCCACCTGCCCGTTATATTCAAGTGGTATTTAGCTTTCATTTTTGTAAGTTCACCGCGCAAGTTACGATAGGTTATGTTACTGCCTAGGTACCTACACACGTGGATTCGGAAGTTATCGTTATCATCGACCATATGCCGACCGCCGCACCTTATTAGAAGCTGAGAGCAGCTATCTAAAATCGCCCTACTCTAGCCAACATGGCACGACACCAACGGCTACTCGTTGCATTGAGCTTAGTGATCGTACACCGTTTCAGCTCCTCAAACACATGCAAGCACTTAACGGTCCAGCAACCTTAGATGATTTCTTTAATCGCCAACTCTGAAATAATGTGTCTTTGGGAAACATGATGGCGATGTTAGCTGTCTGGCCTCTGCCCTTCCACTGAATATTCTGGCTGAAGCAGCTGGCTAAGTACACGGAGTTTCTTTAAAAATGCAGTGCATCAGGTGGCTGACGCATCCACTGCAATTACGTTGGCGACTGCCAAGTTCGACACCATTAATGACGGCCCTCAAATCTGCAGCACGCTAGTCCGCACCTTGGACGCCAAAAAATGCAAAGCAATGATCCGCTTCCGAAAACAGGCATCTTAGCAGCTCTGTGGACGTTTAGCGCGCAATACTTTAGCGATACCGCACGCAACTGAAGTCTGGTGTGTACTCCCCAGTGGCTTTTACTAACTCCAAAGCGGGTAAAGTCAAAGTTAGCCAGTAATATTGACGGCTGCGCTGGCTAAAGTAATAGGCGCCTCCTGTATGTATTCGCCAGCTTTGCGCTCGTATAAGTGGCTTCTCCCGTGGCCTTTCATAGAGTTTAAACTTGACCATGGCGACAATTACACTTACTTACATTTGAAGGAAGTCTGATTCCATTGCTCGGAGGATGAAACTCGTAAATAGTTCGCATTGGACAAATGAATGGCATTTTCGTCTGTTATGGACGTACTCAGCCACAAGGAACAACTGCACCCCCAAGATTACTGGACAAGTCCAGCGTGGATAGCTGAACACTGTTTGCGAACCGGACAAGTATGTAACAGAAAACGTCAGCCTCTATAACCAACGTTTTACTCACCTGCACCGACTCTTCCACTCTTTCGCATACTTGCCGGTTTTCAACGACTAATGTCAGTACATTACCAAGCCAATCGGTCAACCAAAGAAGAAATTTGGCTGTCAACCGACTGAGAGTAATGGAGCGCAAAATTGGTCTGTACAATGCATTGGTCTGTGCAAGGCACTACTGTTCAACGCAAGCTACGGCAGTGTTCCAGGACGTGGTGGGTTTTCGCCTGGCAAGCGATCTCCCTATAAAAGCCACAAATGTCGGATTAACAACACTGCAACGTGGCGGATGTGACATGCCACTAAATAAAGTCACAGCTGAACTTTTCACACTTTCGCAGTACTCAGACTTCTACAAACAACCTTGGCAACTGATTTTACTATAACGAATGCTTTGATGGAGCACAGAACATTCCGATTTCCTAATGTTCCTTGATTGCACCAAAACCTTGTTTGGACTACTGTGCTCATAAATGACTACATGGCGAAATCACGCCCCACTTGCATCTTGACATAACAGTTATGAATGACTTTTACGCGCCCCAACGCCATCATGTTCCTTGGTCTGACTATTACCTGACAAAATGCTCACTCGTATGGACTACATCTTCGGCTATACCTTTCATTAAAACGAAATGTTTTATTATTCCAATACAGCTATGCTTGTATGTATATTTGATTGCGCCTTCACAGGTGTGTCTCGTTTTACCTAGAATATATCATTTATTTATTTATTCAACGACCAAACTCCAGCTTTTGGCCGACATAAATAAATAAAATAAGTACAGTTTTATTCTCGACCAAGCGAGGCATGCCTTTTGGGCATGATCAGCAAATTATAGTATTGTACATGATAGCACGATTAGCAACACCAAGAGCGGAAGTAGTACAGATGGCGTCAATAGTGTGGGCCTATATGGCCCAAAGGTTGTACGAAATCTACGTCCACAGAATGCGAGATATGGAGATAAGAATGAGATCAATAATGTGACGTTTATTGATGCGGAACTAGTTCGATGAGGTTGTGTGCACAAGGCGAGGCAGGTGGGTGGAGCTTGAGGAACAAGCTGCAAAAATGTTTAAGAATTGGGACATGGAAATGATCAAATATGTAGGCATGTTCATACAAGAGCAGATATACGCACAGAATTTGTAAATATAGTATCGGTCAACTTGCAAACGTGTGCTTAGGGCGGTGACATTTTGAGTAGCGAGGCACATGCGTTACGTCTTGATGGTGTTAACCAGATATTTGTGAGCTTTTATAGAGAGAACGCTTGCCGGATGCAAGCCAGCCACGTCCTGGAACATTGCCGAAGTGAAGGTTAGACACCGTTCCATGGAAAAAAGCTTCCTATAGCCGGCTAGCTTGAAGTTACAGGCTGCTAAGCAAACAAGGATCGCGACCAATTGCCAGGAAACCGTCCTGTCTAGTCTAGGAATACGTTGCAAATTACTTTTCATTTGTACTATCGCCGACCTACAAAAGCCTATTATTGTAATCAATAGCAGTAGTAAATTATACCTAGCAGCGCACCTGCGTCGCGAATAGGTACCAAATGATACTACTACGTTAACTGCTCGCGGCGTGCTTGCTGCAATTAATATCATTGGACTTTGTGTCCTTACGCCAAGTGGTTTACCGTATTCCGCACTGTTACAGCATTTTCATCACTTGTCAGCTTAAGTAACCACGTCGCAGTAACCAAGCACGTTGTGCAACATCACCTCACCCCAGTTAGTCCACCCATGACGACGGAAACCCACAGCTGTAAAACCACAGGGTGACAAGAAAGAGTTCGAGAACCTGCTCAAACTCAAGATAATTCCTCATCCATGCAGCAGTTGCTCAGCTCCACTAAAAAGTGTGTTTAGAAATATTGGTGATTGGCGCCCATGTGGCGATGGCCTACCAACGAACAACCCCACGGTTCCTGACAAATACCCTGTCCCGTTTATACATGATTTTTGTTAGGATTGGCTGGAAATTTTATTTTTTCTAAGTGGTCTTGTTAGGTCGTGCCAGCAAATTACAATAGCCCCTAAAGTAGTGCAAATTTGACAGGGATCACTCCTTGCTGCTTGTACCACTTTCCCCGTACGCAATTCGGTCTTCGAAAGGTCGCGCATCCTTTTTGACGCTTCATGGACCATGTTCTCCGTGGTCTCGACGTTTTCTGTGTTTATACGGTTGATGTTCTAGTTGCAAGTGCTTCGGCCGACGAACGCGCAACTCATCTTCACGAAGTTTTCCAAGGGTTCAAAAATCATGGTACCTTCATTAACGCTGAAATAGTTGTATTTGGTTAAATCGCCATCGACTTCCTAGGTCACAGAATTAAAGCTAATGGCAATAGTCTCCCGGCCAAAATACGCAAGCCATCATGCATTAACCAGCGTTACAATACGTTACGCGATTGCGCGGTTTTCTTGGCGTGGTTAGCTACTGCGGATGGTTTATACGTGGCTGCGCTGTTTCATATTAACCTTTAACAGTTGTGCTGGAAGGCAATCACAAAACGTTCACTTTCATTCCAGATGCAGAAGCATTGTTTAACGGAGTCAAGCAAAAGCTGCACCAAAATACTTAACTTATTTACTTAAGAGCGGATGACGCTGGTACGATTATGCACAAGCCAGTTGTTACACAATCCGCTGTTGGTGTTTAATTGCTGTGGCTAGTGGGTAACTAATTTCAGACTGTTTTCTTGCTCTCGGAAGCTTCAACCTGTAATGACCAGATACAGTACCTTCGACCGCGAGCTACTTGCCGCATATGTTGCTGACGAGCATCTTCGTCATATCAATGTAGGTCAACGTTGTGTCCTCTTGACAGCCCATAAGCCACTTGTGTGTTTGGACTGTTGCTCCTACGGAGGGACACGACAACCTGACTATCTTTAAGAGTGTGAGTTTGCTATTCGTTATTTTGATGGTCCTTACAATCTACTTGCAGACCATCATTCTATTGCTCACACCCACTAGTTTATAAGCACCCTTACCGATCTGGGAGAACCGTTTGTTTCAGAAGCCCGTGACCCAGAGTTAACACAACTTCGATAGAAGCCTAGGTTAAAATTCTTGCGGCTGCACGTGCGCTACTCTGGCACAGGAACTGCTGCGATAGTTACACCCGTAAATCTTGATTTTTTCTTCATAGTCTTTCCGGCGAGTGGGGTTGGACCATCTTCAAGTGTTTTCACATCCCAGTATACCAGCTATGATGAAAGTAATTACGGACCGTTACATCTGGCTCCTAGTGCGCTCAGGCATCTGGCTATGGGCTAAAAGCTGTCGTAGTTGGCAAAATAGCAATGTTTACAGACATGCGGTCACTACTCCTGGTACTTTTCACACAAAGCAACCCGATACAAACACCTGCGGCTTGATACTATAGAACTGTTATACGTTTCAAACGGTTTCACCTATCTCTCGACTTGGGTTCAGCCTTTCACTCGTTTTTCCGTGCCATACACTTACGTGAAATTTTCGCTGCATACATTGCTCATGAGTTCGTTGAGCCGTGGTTTGCATTTTTCAGTGTGACAGCCACTTCCACTACTTGGAGAAAAGCACAGTTCAGATCCACTCTTTTTCGAGATTTCAGTCGATTGCTTGGTTGTACTCACTCCCAGACGACGGCCTATCATCCCGCTGCTCATAGCTTTGTCGTACGGGTTTACCGACAATGGGAGTCCGCCATTACAACTAGTTTGCCTGCTGCTCGTCGGTCTATAGACCTCTCAGCTATTCTGTCTGGTATTTGCGATACCGCCTAAGGAAATAGCGGATGCTAACCAGCCGAGCGTATCTTGGGCACAACTCACAGGTTCACAGAGTTGCTGCTACTTGACTCAAGAGTTACCGGCGAATTTAGCCTTACGTCCTATGCTGAGCGACCAAAGCAGCATTTTCGATCCATTAGACCGACATCTCCTCGAATAAGCATGCGCTAGCAACGTATGCATCCGGACATGCTTAGTTGTCCATTCATCGTTATCCACGTCGAGGTAGTTCGAAGACCCAAGATGCTGTCTTATGAAAGTATATTCAAGGTCTTATCGCTGAAACCGATGTAAGTGGTTCTGCATATAAATGGATCCAAACAACTGTGAGTACTTCTCGCCTTTAACCCGAAGTAGTCATGTCAACATTGGAGAATTCAGAAAAAACCAAGCACTCACTTCCCTCCTGTTCCTAGGCTGTTGCCTACTGAAATGCATGACCAATTTCCAAGCCTCTTAATATCTGTGGGTTATTAACAACGATCTTATCCACACACGTTTACGTCGTGTCGGTTCATTTCCATGCATACCAGCATCAAATGTTCCATAAACGCTGTACAAATCTTTGCTTAACAACACACGCCCTGAGGGGTTTCTTTGCGGCCGTCTGTACACAATATCTTATTTTTATTTTTAGCACCTATTATCAAACATATTGTGCCATTTGATAAAACCCACAAAGTTTAAATACAACATTTTCAGCGCGCTTGTGACGTACGTGTTTCGTTTCCGCTGCCAGTGGTTGGCTTTGTATCTTCGAATAGCTGCTTTTAATGTAAAAGTCGTCATGGTGACTACCTGGCAAAATTCCGTTACCTGGATTATGCTGCCTTTAGATGACCGCTAGTCGTCGTTCGGCGAAACCAGTTACACAATCATTGTAAGAGTTTTGAGCTCACAGTTTGACTTTAACCAGAATGAAGATGACTACGACCAAACAACCCGCTTGGGTGTAGATGGTACGCATAATGCACAGGTAAGTTAAACAGTAATGAAGCAGTTGTATTTGTTGTGACAATTTACGGCGGCTCCGTTGAGGAAAAAAGGCTCTTATCCACATACTTTGCGGTCCGCTTACTTCGAGTATAAGCTGGAGCTATAAATTAGTATGAATGTTTTCGAAAACTCCAAATAGAGCTACTTTGGTTGCGAAGCTTATAGAAAACCATTCTATTCTACAACGTTGTCAACCCACTAAGTTATACGGGCAGCACCGCACTTTAGCTAAGAAAGACTATAGTCCGCACTACACGAAATATAGGCAAACTACTATCTTCAAAGCTTGCAAGTCATAATACGCAATCGGGTTTTCCGCAGTGAGGTACATCGATCTGTGGAACAAACTACTTCTACAGATAAGCAGAATGGCAGCAATTATCACATTACTAAATTCCCTACAAACGTTCCTCACTATATCAAATGTGTTGAAGAACACTGGCTAATTGAAAGCCCTAAAACATTAATGGAAGCTTGTTTAAATAAATTAGAAACAGTTCATTGCTTACAATCTGATTGCTTACTTCATATTATTACTCACCAAACCAAATCCTGCTTCAGTGCAATTTATTATCATTTTCGTATTACTATCCACAGCATCACAAACTATACATTGGTGATACAACTATCGGTACATTTTGTTTATTAGGTCAACGGATCGCGTACCTAAGAAAAAATTCATGGTCCAAAATTGTATTGACTAAATTTTAATTTTACTATTATGCTTGTGCGTCGTAAAAACGATGAAAATTATTCACTCAACCAATGATCAGTCCTGCATAGGGGGTCGTTTACCGCTTGTCGGTCAATATACAAATTACATGTGCTTTTACATACCTAAGTTTAACTCAATTTGCAATCAGAGTACCACAAGTTGCTCACTTATGATTATGTCTCCATGGTGCCATTGTCCACTATAATGACAGGTACTTCTATGGTGATTATCATTGCATTGTCATGAACAGTTGCACTAATGCTTTCTGGCTTTCAAACAATTGGATTCGACGAAGTTTATAGTTGCAAGATTATTTTGATATTTTATTCACCTGGTGCTTTCTGATGGCCATTCACTGAAACGTTAGTTCGCCAGATAGACAATATCCCTTCACGACAGCCTAAAATTGAAGGAACGCTAAACCATTATGTTGACAAGCTACTCAGTTAAGTGACGTAACCAACTTTGTTTGCGCTCATGACGCTTCCACTCTGCCCATGTTTAGAAATTTTCATGGAAACTACCAGGGAATCCTTCATTGGATAGAGGAATCTCATTTTCGCCATAGGTTGAAGAAATTGACCCAAAGAGCAGCTGATCTTACCACCTCTATAACAAGTCCAGGGTGGATAGCTGGACTCGAAGCTTTCACAACTCGGACAAACATAATACTATAGAAAAGGTCAACTTCAATTACTTATAAATGTTTACTTGTCTGCAGCATTCTTCACTTGACTCCATTGCTCACTTTCCTCTTTGACCGGCTTCAACAAATAATGGCGGACCTGGAATGAGCCACTCTGTCAACCAAATGATACCTTTGGGCCTTACTGGTTCGCTAACAACGGCACGCATTTCAACGTCACGTGTGAAATGCGACTGCGGGGGATTGCACAGTCACTGTCTACACGGTGTAAGGGTTGAAAGACACACAATAACACCGCCGTACCGGCACCTTCCACAACCTCACTACCATCCTTCTTATCCAAATTACCAGTCCCTCTCAAAGAAGCTTCTGACTGGACATAACTGTAATACAACGGGATTTCTTTTCGCACCCTGTGCTAACCTAAACCCAGTAGATATTTAACTCGCCTCTGCAATTTGGTTGTTCGCTTCTGATGACTTTTGTAGTGAAGCCAGCCTAAAGCCCCTAGAGTTCTGAAAGGTTTTCCAACAAGTATTACGTCTCTGAAGCTATCGGAAAATTTTACTTCGCCACTAGCATGGCTCATTCCATCTTCTAGCGGGGCGCAAGGGGGCGAAATCATCTAGCCATTGCATGATGCCAGGATTAAGCACGCGTCATCTTTTTTCAACCTCTGCCTCTTTTTGAGCAGGAACCCAAGGGGTTGAAGGGTTCTGTTCCGCAAACCGCCAATATAAAGTAGGCCAAACTTGCTTACAAGTCGAGGTTACAATGGTAGCTAATGTAATTACACCGTAAAGGTAAGGACACAATGGTCGCTAATACTTGTGGGGGTCACCGTACGCATCTCTGTTACATGCTCATGCCCAGCGAGCAGGACATTTAAAGTGGAGTGGGCAGGTTCAACTTGACTTCTCTTTGAAGGGTTAACGTATTGGAGGAAGACATTCTTCTGTATCCATTTATCCAACTGCCAATCCAAAGTATCTGTTAGGTTGATAAAATGCCCCGAACAGAAGGTGGAAGTAGTAGGTTAAAATTATAACAAAATAGGATGCCGCAACTGCTTTCTGCTTTAATAGGTTGCCGAGCTCCTTGTGTTTCACCCTCGTGGAGGAAGGGTTACGGTACACACAGACAAAATATTCCAGCCTATCATCCATCTTCAAAAAGCAGGAAACAGCCTGAAACTTCTACTTTGTCATAAAAATTGTAGCTTCCCAGTGTTTTTGGTAGTTCTTACCGAGCAAAAGTATTCCTCCACCAACATACTGCACGGGTCGATTCACTCTCTGACTGGAGAAATCCACCATTAAGTCGCTATCTTGATCAGTGGACGACATCTAAGGTTCATTCAAAGCGACAACGCCAGCGAGCATGTAACGTAGAGTCACTTCATCCCACTTGTTCCTGATGCTACAAGTTAGCGTACCAAACCCTCAAACACCCATTCTGCAGCTTCCTTCCTTCGATTAACTATTCTATATGGTTCCCTTACGGAAGCCACGTCCGAGGGGACAGCCCGTGTTATGGAATAGTTTCCGAGGAAGCTGACAATGTTGCCCCGATGATGCTGACAGACACCAAGCTTCGCTTGACCAGCTTCATAACTCGTTCTTTGAGTGGCGACTCCCGATAAACCGCGTTAAATGTGCCGTTCTCCAAGTTGGTGGCCCGGGTCCATTCGGTACGTATCTAATTGGAGGATCTCACCTTATGTCTGTCATGCATGAGGAGGATCAGGGAGCTTTGTCACGCATAAGCTCAAGACAACACACGGCATGCAGAAGGTCGCGACATCCAACCGAATGCTCTGGAATTTACAAGGATCCTTCTGCAAAATTACGCCGGAGTTCCCTAGAACCTTGTTCGTTTCGCAAGTCCGTCCGATCTTAGAATATGATCCGACCGCTTACCCCAAAACAAAATCGGAACATGTTTTATAGAGATGGTGCAGAGGCGCGATTCAAAATCAATATAGGAGCTACGGGATACTCCTTACGCGCTTCGCCTTAAGACTTTGAACCTGTTTTTACTAACATACCGCCACCGTCGCGGATGTCGCCTCTACATTAGACGCATCCTAATGGAAGGGCCAGGATGTGGGATGCAGCAGTCCTTCCATCTATGTGTGAGCAGTTCGACACGTGGCCACGTTTAGAAATTATCTAAACCGAGCACACTTTACGTCCGTTCGCAAACTGCCCGATATAACAGAGTGGAAAACGACTGGAATAGCCCGCCGAAACATATCACTAACTCGCAGACAGGAAGGTTTCAAGCTATCGCTAGACGCCCATCTAACGCGCATGGCAGATTCCTGCTGCCCTTAATTCAAAGGTGATAATCTTTGAAGGAAAAGCCCTTCCCGACAGCAAGCACCCAGATCGTGATGATTCAAACCGATGGAGCTTACAAGCGATTGCACTCCTGGTCTCAATAATCTAACGTATTTCAATGAACCCGGCCGCAAAACCAATTAACAGGACGGACGACGAGGTTTGGAATAGTCCAATGACCCATATTCTTTGGTCGTTTCTTAGTTACACTTTCCTTGTTGAAATGACGCAAGTCGTTTTTCATTGGCACTTTAGAGCTCTACTTTTCTTAATCGACCAACTATCAGTAAAACAGCCTCAGATGCCGCTGGACCAACCTCAGGAGCGAATAACACTCGATTAACACTCAGCCGCCGAAGTGTACCCAACTGCTGAGGGTGCAAGTGGAACCGCAGTGGTGCAATCAGTTGTAGATGCCACGGCTCGCCCACGTTCTGTCAGGGAAGAGATTGTGGTCTCTACTCCAGTATTAATTTCAACGATGGGAGCCGAAATCAAGCTGTCTGATATCACCAAGTTTTCCGCAAGCACATTAACGTCACTCAGCTTGTCTGTTAGTGGAATAATCGTGTGAGGCAACTTCGACTACTTCCAAAGATGGGTCGGAAGTAGTATCATTTGAAACGCGTGCCATTATACTGACTTACACACACGAAACCAAAGCAAGTAACCCATTCACTGGTGCTGTGGGTACAGAGCGTAGCATGTCGGGTATCACTGGATATCGGCCCCTGGCCTGGCTTGCTAACAAGCAGGTACGGCTGAGCAGCAAGTCAAGGTAGATCGGGTTCTTAAACTCAACTAGGTTAGGTCTCGCAAGACCATTTGGTGCAGTTTACTCGCTTTCTGCCAACTGCCTATATATATTTATCACCAGCTGTGCACAGATATTGTGTCACCGGGACAACGGCGGAATATAAACAAAATGTCAGAGCAAAAACGAAAGAAAACGGAAACCTTTTTATGTTTCCCACTCGGTGTTTGAAGTTTTGTGTTTTTAATGGGGAAGGAAAGGAGAATCACCGCAACAAACAGAGTAACACGCCTGGCAATGAGTTCGGTTTCGGGCAATGACTTCCAAGGTTTCCAAAAAAATGCACACAGCATCCAGACACCCCAGCCAGGGAGGCAGGAGGTACCAACCGTAACCAGCTGTTTGGCCAGCTTTTTCATCCTGCTTCTCCAAGTTGTAGGCTGTCCACCACACCGCCTCCTCCAGCCCTATCCAGCGACCGCGAATATGGCACGACGCGGAAGACGCTGTTCGGGCATAGGCAATACATTTTTGAGCCGTCGTAGTTGGCGCAGCGAGACAAGCAACTTGAGGGAGTGGCTGTCTCCGCCCAATACAGGCTGTCTGACTTCAGCGTTGGTTACGTGTTTCAGCCGCCACACGCTGGCGATTAACCGCAAGCAAAGGTTCCTGAAGGAAAGCAGTTGAGGTAACTCATCGGCAAAAGCAGGTCAAGTCTCGCGAACGCACAACAGTAAGCGTGGACAGCGGTACCATAAAGATTTACTTTGCTTGATAGACGGATGTCAAGACTGCGCCATAAGGGCATCTGCCTAAAGAAGACAGTATGTGCACTTGTGATATACATGAAACTCTAGTTCACAACCGCCCAACCAGCAGTTATGCAGCTTACCTGGTAGAGTAAACTCTGCACCGTCTCTCCTCCTTATGGCGTTCTCTACTTTCATTTCTTCTCTACTCGGACTGCCAACTCTCAGTGCCCTGTAATAAACTAGTCTCATCTGACCGTTATGCTCCTTTGACCTTTTCCAGACTAGCAAGATATACCGATCTAATCTCTGTAGACTCAAGCTATGTCGCACTTACGTTGACAGCATGCTAGACTTGTTCACCCTCTATTTATATTGGCACCTCCACCTCTCGACCCACTGCATTTGCCCTCCAAAAATTAGCTGTTGGACACCATCTCGTCTTGCCGACTAATCCTGTCTCATCTGATCGGTCTCCTGCTTTCCAACTTCTCTCAGACTCCTGTGACCTTACTGGCCAGCGTTCAGATGACTGAGCGCCGTTCGTATTCAATCATTTTTCTATCGGACGATCGAGTCTCTGTCATCCGTAACTCAGCCTCAGCTGATCAGCGAACTTCTATGGGACTGCTACCAGGCTACCGGGATGTTAGCGGTCTAGGCTCTGTCGATCCAAAGCACTTCCTCCCTCACCTTGATATACTGCTGAACTTGTTCGCCCTATGTTAATATAACCGCTACTATCTCTGACCAGTCCAATCCTACTGACTCCACTTACCCGCCCAAATGAACCATAGGACTCAATCACAATGCGCCGACCAAGTCCAACCTCAGCAGATAAATAAATAAATAAATAAAGTTTTTATTCTCGACAAGGCGAGGCACGCCTTTACAGGCATGATCATTATGACATAACAATGCGTGGTCAAGGATGTGCAAGAATCCCTTATGTTTGCCATGCCAGTGTATGTTTATGTAGGGGAGTATGTAATTATGTAACTGTCTGTGTGTGGGTGTGTAACTATGAGGTTCCTGGTTGTAACTGTGCTGCTCTAAATTTGATTCTCATATCGTCGGCAATGCTCGAGTAGAAGACGGATGTCCGTGCGTTGGAAAGGATTATTCGGATACCCACCGGGCAGTGACTTTATTTTGTGGCGAGTCACGACCGCCACGTCACAGTGTTGTTAAGCAGACACTTGTGGCTTTTTATAGGGAGAACTTTAGAGGGTTGCCTATTCCGGGAGCCCAGAGAGCGATTCCAGAAGACAGATCGAGTTGCAGGGAAACTTTTATTGGTTCAGCAAAAGATTCCCTGTTAGCTAGCTATAAACGAACGACACCGTGGACGCTCTAGCTAGGGAAACGGAGCAAACACAGCACACAGAGCAGTCGCGCGTTGCAACCGAAGCGAGCGCCAAGCAAAAATGGCGATGAGCAAGTAAAGCATTCGAACTCAGCAATCAGTTCAACAAACCACACCGGTTGCCTAGGTGTACAATTATAGAATTTTGGTTAGAATTTTACACAGGCAAACCGGGGAATCTCCAGACTGCTACATAGCCCTCTCCCAGAAGGGACTGTGTAAGCAGTCCTTCGATCTACGTGAGGACTGTCCGTCGCGGGCCAGCCTTCTGCGAGACCAGGTTGTGAAACCCGATGCAGCTGCTGGGGGAGAACCATGCAATCGGACCCTAGCGGGCTCCCACCCGTGTCCTCCCTACGGTGTCGAAACGGTAAAAAAACTGTTTGTGGGGGGGACAGTTAGTAAAGTTCACGTGTGCGGTTGAGCAGGAAGTTCGTTCCACTTGCAGTTGACGTGCGGGGATCCAGCGAAAGTGAAACCGAGGTGCAACCAACCGACGGTGTATATGGAAAGCAAATGAAAAAGCAGCATAAATGCATAGCAATACACAAAAGAGTGCAAAGCGAAAAACGTGCAAAGCTGTTTTTGGGTTTTCAAAAGGTTTTGCTCTTTTTTGGTAGTTTCAAAACGTTTTGGTCTTTTTTGTGGATTTTCAAAAACGTTTAGTAAGAGCAGAAAATTTCTAAGGCACGTTCTACGTAAAATAGTAAGTGCTGACAAAGTCTGAAAAACGAACTGGAGGCTTGAGTTTCCTACCGCGTCGATTGAGAGTAGGGCTGGTAGGAGTGCTGTCGGTTGTGTTTGTCGGTTCTGCTGGAGCGGGCTGACTCGTCTGCGTTTGCGGTGCCGGCTGTGATGGCACGGGCTGTGAAGGTGCTTGTTGCACCGGCGAGTCAGACTTGTCGAGGAATGCTGGCTTGAGTCGATCGACGTTGATCGTTTCAGCCTTACCATTGTAGTCAACGGTAAACGTCTTGTCGCTTCTGCGTACAACACGGTACGGACCAGAATAAGGAGGTTGAAGTGGTCGGCGTACGCTGTCAGTGCGAACGAACACGTGCGTGCAAGTAGTTAAGCGTTCGTCCACGTTGGTACGCAAGCTCTGTGCTCTGGGTTGCACAGGCTGAAGCTGTCGCATGTGATGAGATAGGCGAGCTGCGTAGTCGCCATAGTCGAAAGTTGTTGGCGCTTTTGGTGAGACGAGTTCACCAGGTAAGCGTTGTGTGCATCCAAAGACTAGCGACGATGGAGTGGCTTGCAAATCCGCCTTAATCGTGTTTCTTATGCCTAAGAGAACGAGCGGAAGTGCTTCGTGCCAGGATGTGCTAGATTGGGCACAGAGTGAGGCTTTGAGTTGCCGGTGGAACCTTTCTACCATCCCATTAGCTGCAGGATGGTATGCGGTGGTTCGATTATGTTGGCAACCAAGAACGTCGAGCAGTTTGCTGAAGGATCCGTCGAAGTGTGATCCTCTGTCGGTGATGACTACGCTTGGGCAACCGAATTGAGCTACCCAGCGTTCTAAGAAAGCTTGCGCAACTGTCTCAGATGAGCAGTTGACTAACGGAATCGCCTCTGGCCAACGAGTGAATCGGTCGACACAGGTGAGTAGGTACACGTAGCCTTTGCATGGAGGCAAAGGTCCGACCAGGTCGACATGGACGTGTGCAAAACGAGCGTCAGGAGCGGGAAAGACGCCAAGTGGGCTTTTGGTGTGTCTGTAGACCTTGGCGCGCTGACACTCTAAGCATGCGCGTGCCCAAAGGCGGACATCGCGATTGACGTTGGGCCATAGGAAGCGTTCCGTTACGAGCTTCTGCGAAGCACGTATGCCGGGATGAGACAGGTTGTGTAAAGCATTGAAAACTAGTCGACGCATTGAGGTAGGAACTACGGGTCGGGGAGAAGTTTGTGAGACGTCACAAAGAATGGTCCCCTCAGATGAAGCTAGTGGGACTTCACGTAGTTTTAACGAGGTGTTGCGTCGTAGCTTGTCGATGTCGGGATCAGCTTGTTGGGCAGCAGCCATAGCGGCTAGATCAATGTTGGTGCCAGGCGATAAGCTGATCTGCTGAATGCGTGAAAGCGCATCCGCGACGGGATTGAGAGCACCTGAGACATGACGTACGTCTGTCGTAAACTGAGAAACGTAGTCTAGGTGTCTAGTTTCCCGCGGCGAGTACTTGTCTGTTGCGCCATTGATTGCGTAGATCAATGGCTTGTGGTCGGTGAAGACGGTGAAATGTCGACCTTCGAGGTAGTGACGGAAATGTCGGATACCTAGGTAGATAGCTAACAGTTCCCTACCGAAGGTGCTGTAACGCGATTCGGCAGGTTGTAAACGTTTCGAGAAGAAACCTAGAGGTATCCATCGATGGTCGATGAGTTGCTGAAGAACTGCACCGACGGCAGTGTCAGAGGCGTCAGTTGTCAGGGAGAGTGGTGCAGATGTGTCTGGATGGGCGAGAAGCGCTATGTTGGAGATAGCGTCTTTGAGCTTCTCGAAAGACAATTTAGCGTCGTCTGGAAAGTGAAAAGACCGTTGTTTACCGCGGAGCAAGTCAGTCATTGGTTGAACAATGCTCGCGCAGTTAGGAATAAAGCGTCTATAATAGTTGACCAGGCCAAGGAATCGGCGTAACTGTTTGAAGGAACTGGGAGCAGGATAGTCCTTCAGTGCCTGGATTTTGTCTGGCAGAGCTTCAATACCAGAGGCGGATATGCGGTGGCCAAGAAAGTCGATGGAACTTTGGCCAAGCTCGCATTTATCGGGGTTGACGGTAACCCCATGCTGCGTTAAGCGTTGGAAGAGTGCGTCGAGGTGACGAAGATGCTCCTCGTCAGAAGAGCTGGCGATGAGAATGTCATCTAGATAAGGATAAACGCCTTCGAGTCCTCGCGTTACCTCATGAATGAAACGCTGAAAAGTTTGGGCAGCGTTGCTGAGGCCGAAAGGCATTCTGAGGTACTCGAACAGGCCGAATGGCGTGATGACTGCTGTTTTAGCAATGTCATCTGGCGCCACAGGTATCTGATGGTAGGCACGAACTAAGTCGACTTTGCTGAAGATAGACTTTCCAGCTAGAGCTGAGGTCAAGTCGTGCATGTGCGGGATAGGGTATTTATCCGGGACGGTAACTTTGTTAAGTGCCCTGTAGTCACCACAAGGGCGCCAGTCACCGGATTTCTTAGGCACCATGTGTAATGGTGATGCCCATGGACTTTTGGACGGGCGGATGATTCCCAGTTCGAGCATTTGCTCGAATTCCGCCTTAGCAGCTTTGAGCTTGTCCGGGGCTAATCGGCGAGGGCGGGCCGAAACAGGTGGGCCCTTAGTGCAAATGTAATGCATGACGTTCGACGTCACAGGAGGCAAGTCGTTCAGGACGCGAACGAGTTTAGGGTGCTTGCTGAAAAGCTCTAGAAAAGGCTGTGAAGCTTGAGGTAGGACACGAATGGGAGTGATAGCAGCCACGTTGGCGCTAGTCCCGATAACACTGAGCTGTGTCCTAGAGTCGATAAGCTTCTTCCTTTTAGCGTCGACGATGAGGTCGAAGCGTTGCAGAAAGTCTATGCCTATGATGGCGAAAGGCACAGCAGCGATTATGAAAGGCCAGCGAAAGGTTCGCCGGAGGCCTAAATTGAGCGTTAGCAGCTTTTCGCCGAAAGTTGCGATTGGTGTGCCATTGGCGGCACGCAGCTTGGTCGGCGATGGTGAGACGACCTCATCTGGGCTACGGGGTATAACGCTAACTTCGGCACCAGTGTCTACTAGAAACTCGGTGCCGGAAGTTAAATCCCTAACGCGGATGAGGCGACTTTGGTGTTGGCCAGTCGCGTCCGTCGCCGTTACGGAACGGCCGAGGTTTCCCTGCTTCTCGGCAAAGTTGCAAGGCTTGATACATTTACGAGCTGCGGTACCAAAACGCTGGTGGTACCAACAGCTAGCCTGCCTGTTTCTAGACTTAGAACGTTTGCAGGGCGATTTTGATCGGCTATGACGACGAGGGTTCATAGTGAGCTGTTGCACCTGGCGACTAAGTGTCGCAACTTGTGTTTGGAGGGCTTCTATAGTTGACTGTAAGCCAGTGATAGAAGTGCCCTGGGACGCGACGGCATTGATCTTGCTGGCGTCGGCTTGTGGCTGTGATCGCTCAATAACTCGATCCGCTAAGTCTGCTAGTTGAGTGAGCGAAACGGAGCTCACTGTAGCGAGAATCGCTTGCGTGTTTTCCGGTAGCCGTTGTAGCCATAGTTCGCGAAGTAACGTCTCATCCATGGTTGAAGAACCAAGGAGTTGCTGCATCTCTCGTAGCAGGGTTGAGGGCAGTTTGTCGCCCAGTTTCAGATCCCTGAAAAGCTGCTGCAGGCGAACTTTCTCAGAGGGCATAACACGCTTAATCGTGGCCTCTTTGAGAGCCTCATAGCGGTTTTCGGTCTGAGAAATGATGACGTCACGAACCTGCGTTGATATCTCCTTGCGGAGATAGGACAGGAGATTGCTATACTTCGCGTAGTCGGAAGTGATTTTGTGGTTATAAAACTCGGCCTCAAGATGAGCGAACCACAAAAGAGGATCCATGTCCCAAAAAGGTGGAACTGAGAGAGATACAACGCTAAGCATAGACTCTACCTTAGGTTCTACAGAATCCATGGCTTAAACAATGACGCAAAAATAGGCTACCGTATGCAAAAATAAAACCGGAAAATATGAAAAATAAATGGAACGAGCTCACCGGAGAAAAGTTCGAAATATCCGGCGTTGAGATTGTTCCGGATCCGGGGTCACCAATTTAGAGGGTTGCCTATTCCGGGAGCCCAGAGAGCGATTCCAGAAGACGGATCGAGTTGCAGGGAAACTTTTATTGGTTCAGCAAAAGATTCCCTGTTAGCTAGCTATAAACGAACGACACCGTGGACGCTCTAGCTAGGGAAACGGAGCAAACACAGCACACAGAGCAGTCGCGCGTTGCAACCGAAGCGAGCGCCAAGCAAAAATGGCGATGAGCAAGTCAAACATTCGAACTCAGCAATCAGCTCAACAAACCACACCGGTTGCCTAGGTGTACAATGAAATAATTTTGGTTAGAATTTTACACAGGCAAACCGGGGAATCTCCAGACTGCTACAGAACGCTTGCCAGGCGAAAACCCACCACGTCCTGGAACAATCCCGTCGAACAATTTGCTGGAACGGATAAAACCCGAACCACCCAGCTAACACTATGAGGAGGTTGTACCGCTAGCCAGCTGACGCTGCCTGCCATGCTCGGAGTACTGAACGCTCTGTCACCATTACCTCGAGAGCCACGTTAACTGTCGCATTTCATATCCGTAAACGTAAACTCCCCACTCTGTCCTCTCCTTATCGCGGCCTGTTCTTATTTCTTCTTCATCCGCATAGCGAGCTCTCAGAGCCCTGCTTTATTATCCTCTTTGACTGCTTCCTAACTAGCGAAATGTAGTTTTAGGCTCTGTATCACCAACACACAACGTCTCTCACATTGCGAGCCTGCCTGACTTGCATTCCTTATATTCATGTAGCCTCTTGCATCCCAAACCTACCCGTCTCCGCTGACTCTTTATTTATCTTCCCACCTTAACTGTTCGACTTACTCTCAATGTGCCGACTAATCCAGTCTCGTCTGATCGGTCTCCTGCTCTCCGAATTCATTCAGACTGCTGTGACGTTACTGCCATTTGATGAGAAGTCCGAACGCTCTGTCCCCATTTCCTCTCGAGCCCCATGGACTTTTCCACACCTTATAAGTAAACCACTCTCTATCCGGACCGTCTCCTCTCCTTATGGCGTCCTCTGCTATCATTTCTTCTCTAATCGGTTTGCCAACTCTCAGTGCCCTGTAATAACCTAGTCTCATCTGACCGTTATGCTAATTTGACCTTTCCCTGACTAGCAAGATATACCGAGCTAATCTCTGTAGACTCAAAACTATGTCTTGCCTACATTGACAGCCAGGTAGACTTGTTTACCCTTTATTAATATGGGCACTTCCATAAGTAACCTGTACCCTTAAACTTTCAATCGGACGACCGACGCTTAGTGCCATGCCCTTCTTTGTCATCAACTGATCTGTGAAATTCTCTGGGACTATTACGAGGCCTAAGGATGTGTCGACTATGCAAGTCTCGTCTGTTCAGTCTCTGGCTCTCAGAGTTCTCTTAGACTACCGGGATATAACCGTTGTTTTTCAGAACTGATCGATTCATACTTTGCACAAGAGCGTCCTTGGCTTCACCACACTTTAGTAGTAAATTATTTTCATCCTGACCATCGTCTCCTAATTGCTCTCACGAGTTACTGTTCGCACTGTCGTCCGCATTCTTCCGCTCATAGCTGATTCTTTAAATTTCCTTTCCTTCTTGGAGCGTTGCTTTACCTATATCGCTCCTGCATTCGGTCTCAACGTATTTGTCCTTAGTTTCACCTAAGAAGCCGCTCGCATTCGGTCTGCCGTCATCATCATCGGTTTACCTGTTACTCTCCAACAATCATATTAATCGCTTAACTTTGTCAACACGCTTTTTATATCCGTCTCTTGACCCTGCGCGTGCAGATCCTTCTTTCTACCTAGCAGTTGTAGTCTGAGTCTCACCAGCGACGCGATGTAAAGAACGCGCTTGCAAATCAGGTATACTAAACAAAAGTACATAAATTTTAATGTATCATAGGCACAGTTGCGCGCCACCAGTCTGTGTTTGTGCCTCTTGATTCAATGCTGTCTTTCTGTTTGGCTACCCCTTGTCCGTTGCCCTTTTTCTCCCGAGATTTCCACAGATACATCCGCCAATACATCCGCCAAAACAAGAAGGTTTATCCACTGGGACTGGTCGACCCCACCCTCAATAGCCAGCTGGTTTACATGCTTGATCTTTTCTCCGGGAGATGGAGAACCCACACATCGTTCCAAATGGAGCTCTTTCCGCCATTTTGGAGAATCTACCACCACGGGGTCTAAACAAATGGGTCTAGCTAGCCTCGTACTCAGAGTAGAAGAATTTACTCACCTGGAATAATGTATTTACATGGATCCACTGTTCCGCAACCGAAGACAGACAATTCTGGCGTGATTACCCTCACTGCCTCAAACATTCCGATTCTCCAGTCACCTGGAGCTTTTCTGATGTCATTTCAAGGACAGCATTGCGCGTGTATAAGCGGCTTTTCCGATGATCTTGCATGGAGTTCTCACTTGGCCATGGAGACAATTACACTTACATTTGAAGGAATTACTAGTCCACTTTGCGGAGAATAGCATTTTTTCCTGTTATGGACATATTCAGACGTGCTCGCTTTCACTGAGACGTGGCTGTTCTCCGATATCCTGGACAGTGAAATGTGTTTGCCTGGTTATATCCTTCTGCGAGCTGATCGCGCCTCATGCTGTCGCGGAGGTGGAGTTGCTTTGTACGTCAAATCCACCTTGACTATTTCACAAACATATTCTTTCAGTTCCCCTGATGTAACTGCCGAGGCGCTTGCGGTAGATGTTTGCGCTTCTTTCACGCAATTCAAAATTGTGTTAGTATACAGAAGCCCCGAAAGTACGTCAAGCAGGCTCATTGATTTCATTCGTACTCACACGACAAATAGATGTCTTGTTATGGGTGATTTTAATGTTCCTGAGGTGGATTGGCGCAATTTCTGCACTGCGGCGACTGGACGTTTTTCTAATGATCTCCTTGACCTATCCCTACAAGCATCCCTTCATCAGTTTGTACAAAGCCCAACTAGGTTCACGGAGGGCCAAAAGCCTTCCATCTTAGACCTCATCTTTGCGAAATCGCTGGACTTTGTACGAGATGTAGTGTATGCTGCTCCCTTGGGCTCTAGTGATCACGCCTGCCTCTTATTCAAATGCGCCTTAAGTCGGGGACGTGAAGAGTGTATGGTCAGAAAGCCAAATATCTGGCGCGCTGATTTTCAAGTCATCAGGTACAAGGCTGCAAATCACCCCTTCATCATTTCAGAGGATGATACCTTCCAGGTCGCTTGGGATAAATTCAAACCATTTCTTCGTAGGATTTCTCTCCCCCATATCCCAATCTCAGTTATGAATAAAGTGGGGGCAAAACTGCCTTGGTTTGACTCTGAGGTGCGCAGGATGCTCAGTAGGCGATCCAAGTGTTGGAGGACTTACGTATCAGCTCCCTCAGAAAGTACCCATCATCGCTACCGAAGCGTGCGAAATGCATGTAAACAACATCTGCGGGCCGCACGCTTGAGATATGAACTAGCGCTAGCTCGATCTGTATCAACAAACCCGAAACGGTTCTTTGGCTATGTCAAACGGAGATGCAATGCAAATCCGCCTATCCCTGTGCTCTTTGGACCTGACGGCACTGAAGTATCAGCCCATCAGGCCAAGGCCTGCTTACTTGCAGAACAGTATGCTAGGTCGTTTGTTCATGAATCTCCATTGCCTAATATCCAATTGCAAGCAAAGTTACCCTTAGACTCCTTTCTGATGGACCTTTCCATCTCAGAAGCTCAGGTACTCAAGCTCCTGCGTGACCTATATACCACAAAAGCTGCCGGGATAAATGCCCTCCATCCCAAACTTTTGTACGAGCTGGCTAGGTTGCTGTGTAAACCGATTAAGTGTATCTTTGAGAAGTCTCTTCGTAGCTGCTCCCTACCTGCTGACTGGAGAGATGCTATCGTGTGCCCTATTTTCAAAAACGGTGATAGGCACTTACCTGAAAATTATAGACCGGTTAGCCTAACAAGCGTACTGGTGAAAGTATTAGAGAAGCTTGTAAGAGATGCTCTGGAAAAGCACTTAGCCAAGTTCAGTTTGCACAACCCGTCTCAACATGGTTTCCGCAGAGGTCACTATTGTTTGACTAACATGTTGGTAGCCCGAGAGTGCTGAACTGAGACGGTGGAGCAAGGACAGGCAGCGGATGTGTTGTTCATCGACATTTCTAAAGCCTTTGACGCCGTACCGCATTGCCGTCTTTTGTTTAAACTAGAATCCTACGGCGTTTCAGGCCAAGTATTGAAGTGGATTTCGGCTTTCCTGGAAGGAAGGCAGATGAGCGTCCGAGTGGGTTCCGGGCTGTCTTTCAGCCAAGCCGTTCTGAGTGTTGTTCCTAAGGGGTAGGTTCTCGGACCTCTACTGTTTGCATTGTATGTCAATGACCTCACTGAGAAGCTTAAGGTACCATCCCTTATGTTTGCGGATGACTTAAAATTTTGGAATACAGTGAGCCATTACGTTGGGCCCACGGCTTTACAGACAGCTGTCGACAAGCTTTGGGAGTGCTCAGAATTGTGGCAGCTGCCGGTCAATCTTGCAAACGGTTCGGTCCTGCGCATAGGCTCAAGCACTTCCACAACCTCTTACATACTTGGCGGAAATGTATTGCGTCAAGTGACTGAACAAACCGACTTGGGTTTCTCGTTATCCTCTGACTTCAAATACAGCGAGAACTGGACAAATGCTACCCGCGAGGGTGTCCGAATGCTGTGTATGATCCGCAGGTAAATAGGCATTATAACAAATGAAATATTCGTTATATTGCTCTCAGTCTTCGTCAGGCCATACCTGGAGTACTGCGTGCAGGCCTGTCCTCCGTGCTTGGTACGCGATAAGATGACACTTGAACCAGTTCTGAGGGTTGTTACAAAAACTGATCAAGGATTGAGGCATCTCGCGTATCCAGAGAGGCTGCTCAGGTTGCAGATACTTACGCTGCGCTATAGGCGCCTTCGGGGAGACCTCATTGTTACATACGGTATGTTGACCAACAACATTGGGTGTAATTTAACTGGACTGTTCCAGCCGCCTCAGATGCCATCTCTTCGTGGTCACCCGATGAGGTTGCAGAAGCCTCCATCTCATAACGTTAGGGCTGACTTTGGTTTGTCCCGCAGGGTAAATTGACTCATGGAACGCACTACCCAGCGAATTGGTATAAGCACCAACCGTGGATTGTTAACATCGACTTGACGCCCTTGGGTTACAGTTTCAGACCTTTCCGTTTGGTTCTTAACTTATACATCCATTTCCTTGCCATCTCACATCTATTAATATTATTACATTGGTATTACATTGGTATGCTGCCAGGGGTACGTTTCTTTCCTGCAATCACTACCTTTTCAGAGCCTACGCGCTATACCCCGGCCATTGCCTTCTCTCAGGTGTTGCCGCCGCCAGGTGATGTTGCATTGATACGTATTTAGAGGTAACGTAGATATTCCATGCTCTCCTCTGTTTCAGAGCAACTGATATGTGCCGCCCACCGCGTTGTCACCTAGCGCTGTCACAGAGCCTCCTCCCAAGTCCTGCCGCCGCCATGTGTTGTTGCACTGATACGTAGTTCCAGGTACCATGAATTTTCCATACTCGTCTCTGTTTCAGAGCCACTGTTATGTGCCACCCCCTGCGTTGTCACCTAGCGCTGCCACAGAGCCTCCTCCCAAGTCCTGCCGCCGTCATGTGATGTTGCATTGATACGTAGCTAAGGTAACATCGATTTTACATGATCACCTTGTCAAAAGAGCGCCTGCTTTGTGCCGCCTATTGACTTCCAACCTCACGCTGTCACAAAGCTTCCTCCCACGTACCGCTGGCGCCGTGTGAGAACGCCATAATACGCCGCCGCAGGTTATATTATTTGTCCATCCTGATTTCTCTTCCAGACTTTATGTGACGTCCGTGCATTCGACGTCTCCTATCATAGCACATTGTCCGGTATTCCTTCGCCTTCCAGTTACTACACTTTTCCCATTCGTTGGAAAACGGAGCAACGGCCCTTTTCAGGGCCACCCCTGCATCTGTGTCTAGTCGTCCCACAGCCCATAGGAAGTATGCGAATTCCGCTACCTCCTTGCGGCGAACTACAAGCTCACAGGTTCCGTAAGTGGCTTTGTAACCTTCAGCTAACGGATGGGGGAATTCATACATCAACACGTGTTCGCAACCCTGCGACGTATGCGAACAACGTCGTCCTCCAAATAAAGTGATAAGTTAACCTTTTGAAGACATTTTCAACCTGTAACATGTCGTTGCATCCGTCCATTATTTGTAAACACCGTTTCTGTAATGCTCTGACACGTAGCAATGCTCACCTTCATGAGCCATCCCCTCCTACTGTAACGATATTTGATGAATCATTTTTCAGTATTCTCGCTTGGTGGGTGATGAGCATTCTGAACGCTCCCCACTTACACGAGAATATTTTCATATGGTTTGAGCGTCTCGTCTGCCCACTTGTCTTATAATCAAACACCGCCTTAACAAGGGAATGCAAACTTCAGTACCATGTAGCCATGCACATCCGTCAGCATTATGTGGACAACACCTTGCGCCAAACATTTACATCCCATTCTTGGCGTTGTGTTACCTCACCATGCAAGACACTAAAGTATAGCCGTGTATATCATTGACGTTAACTAAACCGACTCTTCTAATCACGTTAATACACGCAGAGACCCAGGTATTACTTAGCTTTTGCTGGATGGTTTACAGATTTACATTTTCCCTACTTCACATAACACCATTGATTAAGTCAGTCACCCTTAAGGACGCCGTATTCTTTACACCATTCACACTGCCTCCTGAAACCACTTTCCCGCATAGCACCTCTTCCGCTCAGAAATCACCGGGTTACGCAATACATGCATACATACCATCAGTTCATGCGAAATCCTTTTCCCTTGTGTGATTAAGGGCTATAGCATTTACCGAAGGTTTATGGGAACCAACTGATCATCCTTATAACAAACCTACGCACTCCAAAATCCCATTTACATATGTATATATACTCTGCATCCGCAAATATATATCGCATAACCAATTGCAACGAAGGATCACTTGCTTACCACGCAACATACCAATCGGGATATATTTTCCATCTACTATGTCACAGGTATCATGCATACAACATGCTTCAGGATAGAGACTTGGACAAAATCCTTATATAACGTTCACTTTTGTTAATTTTGATCCTATCCATCTCGTATACCATATTCAATAATCTATGCATGCTAACAAACATGGACATTTCAGTGCAACAAATATATATATATATATATATATATATATATCTACATTTACTTTTACGTTCATACATATATATATACATGCATCATTATATGTATCATGAAAAGTATATGTCCTTATAACATATATATACATATATATATATATGTATACAGATACATATATATACTTATATACATATCTATATATATGTATATATATATTTTACGCCTATAAATGTCAGAGTCTATAACTTAATAAGGTTTGTATGGCATTTAGGTTATATCATGGGTCGGAAATGCAAATGTAATTTCTTGGTTCCCTATAAGCCTATCTACTCCGACGTGATTTCTGCATACCGTATGTGAAAACGGTTATCGAGGAGATTTCCGTTCGGTTACGTCACCTAACAATAACATTATGTTTTCTTACAAACATACATACATATATATATATTGGTATATGCGTAGATATATAGGTATATATATTTATATGCTTGCTTATATACATTTATTTATGTATATATGTAGAGCGCTTTACACTGCATTTCCCATGCTTACACCCACACACTCCCTTATTTATCCATTAGTAAGGATACTCATCATCATATCGATTATACGGTTAACAACTCCATATGCATGCTCCACTGCAAATCAATCCCCAATTCCATAAGCCAGCTAATCAAAGCCAATTCTCCTATGTCTTGCACAATTTACCATACATTCTCCCACTGCCTTCTTTTTTCAGATACATACCGCGGACTTCCCTAACCCATATTTTATACTCCGCTTCCTTTTTAACGCCTTACTTATCGTTATATTTCAACTTTTACACTTTTATTCAACTTTGTAATTAAGCATGGTACAGATCAGATTTCGCATTGTTGGAGGCTCTGACCTCTTTAGAAACACCTTGCGCAAGAAATTAATTCCTTAAAACTCTTACTTTTGCAGGACGCAGAAACAGATTGTCCTCATGAACAACAGCCCGCATTCAAAATCGCGCCGGTGGTGGATAAAACGGTCCCGACAAGCACGCCGTGTTACCGTGAAGCCCGCGGACCGGGCTGGCCACTAGTGACAAGGCAAACGGTGTGAATTCAAGATGGCGATGCTATCCGATTAGCTGCATGGATGTGCTTAGAATTGCGTGGATATATGTATTTTCTAGTTAGCTTAACATGAAAATGTGTGTTTGAATGCACCAAAATGATGATTTTTATTGGTAACCGTTGGCACAAAAATGAACGATGTCAATAAATGAGAAAGGAAGGGCTCATTTTTGTCGTGGCGGGAAAAGGTTTCGCTACCGTTGTCCTCGGTAACATTCAAGTTTGTTTGAGTGGCTGCAGAGTTTATTTTTTATTTTGGTGGTATTAAGGTGCGGGGAAATAGAAAGCAATGCTATATGTATTTGCATCGTGTTAACGGTTATGATAAATTAAAATGGTGACCACAGGCGCAGTTGAAGTTTGCGGCATAATGGAAAGCAGGCAAATGCTAAATTAAAGTGTAGTTTAAACTGCTGTTTATGGGGCAAATATGTGTTAATACAATTCTTTCACGTATTTTAAGTTTATGCTTGCAATAAGTTACTTGCTTGGATAAGGTGTATACATAACTCTTGTCCGAATTTCGTATTTCTGTATTTTTTAAACATCGCGATGAACGAAAGCGAAATTTACGACTAATATATCTTACCAACTAACAATTTTTGTAAATACTTAAGCACAAAGCAACCTATACACATCTTCAAAGCCAGTTATGAAAGCAACACCATTTAGCCAGGTGTACCGGAAAACAAAGTCCCTCCAGGCCAATTTTTCATGTCAAAAATTAGCCACTCTCAAATGAGAAGGACGATGAGTTAATATCTGGTAGGTAAAAAGCACACAATATCATTGTTCCTTCTTTGGAAAACGACGCAATAAGCTGGTATATCTCTGGCAGCTGTGAGAAGCTTGTTGACAGTCAAAATGATTGTCCATTTATTGAAGCATACCGGTGGGATCCATTGCGCATGGAGAAGGTTCTGATTGATATTCTGGAAAGCTCTGTGGTCGTATTATGATACATAAAAGGGTTATAGAAGTTATCAGGTTACAGTGAAATGTTAAGTAATGAAAGTAATACACCAGCTGTCTAGACATGGATAGATATATCGGTTCACGACGAAGTGAAGAAGCTTTCACGGGACCTCTCTTTTGCTCTCTACTACTCAGTGAACTCAAGGATTAATTGCACTAACAGTTAGAAAATTAACCGTCGCCGTGAGCAGAATACATCGAGCTATCTGTAAATGTAAATGTAATTGAGGCTGTACGGGAGGTAAGTAAATGGATCGACGACCCGCTGAAGAAGGAACACTTACGGGATTCATCCTATCGTTCCAGTCCCACTTGAACTTGAACTTGAGGTGGTTGCTAATGAAATAGATATACAATGTGGGAGAAGTAGGTTTGGTAAACAACTTTCATTAAATGATGCTAATGGATGCAACACAGTACCACAGTACTAAGCACTGGCATCGAATGGATTGCTAGGATACAGATATCCCCTACGATTTCAACCGTAATTAAAGACGAGCCGTCCTGATATGTAGCTTACATTTATTTCTAACCGCTTGGTAGCTTCCGTAGGTTTGTTTGATGAAGCCGTCTGGTAAATTCGGCAGCACTTAGAGCGCTTCGTGAGCAGGTATTTACCGGTACGATCTATCCAAGGAGGATGCGCCCGCGTGCTCCGTATATTAATGTGAGCAGCGTAGCTGACTTCATGTAGAGTAACGTCACCGGGTATTAAATGGACACCTATTGCCAGCCTCAGTAAGAATCTACACAATATGCCAAAACAACTAAACTGAGTAGAGGAAGTGCACACCGCAGTCCACAGGGCCCCACTAGTTTTGCAAAGCAGACCTATGCCCACATGTTGAGTGTAATGATAACAATGCAAGTCCACAGTCACTTCAAGCATATGATGAAGGAATGAACATGTTGGCATGTTAGATGTTTATGGGTCACGGGGCATCACAAGCCTAGTGGAGGGCATTTGGGATGAGGTGATGAGCCAGTTGCCAGGATGTAAACGGAAATTCGGAAGCTTGAGAGCAGTACGGCTTCACAAGGTACATAGGTTTCTTAGCACTATAACCAAGAATGTAATTCTCGGAGCCTCTATACATATCAGCACAGACCTGTTGCACTGGTGATACACTAGCCTAGATAGGTCTCTTAGCTAGCAGCAATGCGTAGGTCTCGGAGCCTCTATACATATCAGCACAGACCTGTTGCACTGGTGATCACTAGCCTATAGGTCTCTTAGCACTAGCAGCAATGGCGTAGGTCTCGGAGCCTCTATACTTATCAGCACAGACCTGGTGCACTGGTGATATAGTAGCCTACATATGTCTTCGTCTACCCGTCCAGACAGGGCCAAATGCTCACTGCAAGAGCACCAAAATTGCCCATCAGGAGACATCAATAGCTAGCTCTTTAACAGCACTGGGACGATGCGGATATGGTTACATGCAAATGATAACCGAATTGTCAAGAAACGTATGGGCACAGATAACATTTCCGGGAACGTTGTCGTTCAGACCCATTCAAAGTGCTCACGCAAATGTGCCGGACACGTCAAATGCGTCACGTCAACACAGCGGATCACTAAGGAGTGGGGTAAAAGTAATGTACCTAAAGGAAAGCATGGTGAACAAGGAATGCATGGGCTTGGAGGCCCAGTTAGACAGCGATTGGGCCATTCCTGCGAGGATTACAGAGCCACCGTCCGATTCATTTACCGAATGTTCCAATCAATGCCGTCAACCGAGCAGTTGCGTCTGATTGGCAAGAGAGAAGCGCACGGAAATGAACCAGGAGTTGGCCCTTAAAAGGGCCAAGTTTGATTTCTCACAGGCTGGCCATTAAGCAGTTAGGCAAAGTCGTAATCATCGGCTGTAGTGGTTTAATGGCATTGGCACAGAACTTACTGTCTGGCAAGCAGAACATGAAAGTGCCTCTTAAAAAGGTTGCTTTTCCAACAAAGGGTTCATTTGCAGTGGAATCCAGATCTACACTGAGGAGGATGCAGGTAACAATATATTATGACATACTCAAACGCAGGTTTGCAGATAGGCTGCAGCTCCGCCGAAGTGTTCGTCTCATTTTGTAAGCGCATAGGCATAGCGGGTGCGTTGTCCGTACTATGTGACACATATGCATAGCTGCAACAGGGTACCGCGTCACAACCATCCGAAGTGTCTGAGCGGAGGTGAAAAGCTATTTAAAAGCGCTTGCCTTCGTACGCCGGGGAAGTAGATGGGGTAGATGATATCGTGATATTCGGAGATGGTGTACGGCGCGAAGCTAAAACTAAATTAATTGATTCCAACTCACGTATGTTACTGCTATGTGACGGCTTTTTGGGAAATGTAACTGCTGCTATGTCACTGGAGCAAACTTTGCAACCGTCGATTTTGTTCTCCACCAAGCATTTACGGTGGTACAGTAGCCGGTTGTGCACACAAGGAATGCCCGTACCTGCAACCGGTTCACCGCAAGCGAAGCAAAACTTAGTCGACGTACCGGCTTTGTGCCACCGCGGTTGCTTACGCGGTGGTTGGCAGTGTGGCTTATCACTTACGACGGGCGCACCTGGTGTTACGTCTATTAGCTCATCAGTTTGTTGAATGAGGCAATTAATGAACCCGGATAATGCACTGGAGTTCACGTCTTCCAGGCACTTAAGCCGAGCAAGCAGTTTTGCTACGTTGGAATTGGGCGGCCTTGAGGTGCCTACCTTTAGAGTCCGAAGCAACATGGAATCCTCCGGCATGTTGTAATTCGCTAACCACCGACTACGGATAGGTATGTTTTCTAAAAAGGGAATGAAACATAATCGCTGTTTTACCCGCCGGATGTTGATTCTCCTTATATAACATCAGTAAATGGACGCACGGTAGCCACATGTGCCCGTAAAATGCGCAAGTGCATGTGCCATTTGCGCAGTCGATGTCATATCGATGGTGTTGATCTTGAACAACAAACTGTAAAAGTAGAAACATACAAGAGGGTGTACCAGTCTTGCTTCAATGTCCGAGTACACCGCACCTAACTTCGGTGTTGCCAGATGACGCATAACCAGGGTACCAGCGTACGTTGTTAGACGGCATATCACCATCCACACGTAGGCGTTACCTTCATCTTCAAACACCTAGTGTCTGTCACAGACGTATGTACACTGCATCTGAAATTCTTTTAGTAGAACCTCAGACAGCTTCCACACTTTACTCACAGCCACAGCAAGGCGGTCGGAAGCATGGGTTATCTTCCTTAATCTAAAATTGGCATTCTCGACACGGTTGTTCGTGGTGTTCCCGAATTACACCAATTCTGCTTGTGCGTAGTTCGCCCACGACCGCTTGATGAACATCCAGTGGGAGGTTAGATACAGTACAAACCGAGGATCCGTCCTCTGAAGTAGGCTGAGATCCTGCTGGAACCTAGACCAGTGTAAATGTTGGAAAAGTAGCATACTCGGTCTCCGTATCAATTGTAGCCATCCGGTGAAATAAATAACGTGAGCGAAAACTATTGGTCTACAGATCGGAATAAAACAACTCGCCTAACTCAAGTGCTTTTGAACGGCCACGCGGATATGAAAGTAGCACAGCAGAAGGTCACACTGAAATACTGCTTGTGCTGCGCGCATTAGAGCAGCCACTTTATCCATAACGAAAGTTCGTACGGAGAAGTCATGGCCCATTGCATCACGAGATAAACCAAATAATTTCACTAGCGATGTGAACTTTTCCTTACGCACAAACCCATAAAAACTGGTCGTCCGTAACCCATGCCGTCGGTTACTAAGAACAGGTACAGCTTGAAACTGTAGCGAAATGTAACGACGAATGTCATACGTACCCAAGGCGGTTTGTACGATGCGTTGCATCAACGCACACAACTTGTGGAAATCGCCGAAACATTTGCACTCGCTGAATACAAGCAAAGCACACATGCGTAAGTAAGCCATCTTCAGAAATGGTTTCCACGAAACCATCTTGTTAAATGCTCTGCAGGGCCTGCCGCAAATTGACTAGCAATAATAACGTGAAATTTCACCTACATGACACGGGCGAACGCAACTTGCGGCGTACATTACGGACGTCGTCGCTTGTGACGTGTTTCCCGAATGCATTCTCAATGTATTGCTTTATGTCGCACGTATGGGTGTTGTATCGAAATAAGTCAGCAGCTTTATTGCATTCCTCCTCAGTAAGTCGCCGGTTTATAGGGTGCCTTTCGAAAAGAAAGCGGTTGCATTGATGGTTGTGGGACAGCTGAAACGTTAGCAAATTTAGCTTAAGTCCATCCCGAGCAACATTGACACGAGCATTGTAATCGGTGTCTAGAGAACTAAATTGGAAGGTTAACAACATTATAAACCATATACTAGACTCGCAGTATTCCTTTGCTCTTTGTTTTGCGGCGCTTACAGCGCACGCATTAATAAACGATGCGATCATACCTCACGCTATGATACTTGCTTCTTTTGCTGCTACAGGAAACAAAATTGACGTTGTTCCGATGCGTAACTTAGGTAAACATGGAATAGAATTCATCAAAGCTATGAAACGAATGTCCAGCAAAGGTGTTTCGGAAGTCAGCCTCCATGGTTGCAATTCGAAATAACAGCCAAATACAACCTATTTCATTAGACGTCACTTAAAGTAGCCAATAAACTCATGTACAGGGATATCAGCCGTTTTTGGCAGATACCAGACATAGTCGTACTTTAAGCCTTAACATTGATGCAACTTATATTTTATTGCCCACATTGCTTGCAGTTCTATGGTTGCCACTAGGTGGGACCGCGGACCGGCTACCACGAGCTATCACGGGCGTCGCTATTCGCAGTCAATCGAGGACCAGGGCACTTTACATGGTGCTAATAGGGGGACATTAAAAGCGATGTAGAAGCGTTTTAATAACGATAATAATCTTGGACCCGTACAGCGGAATGGGTTAATTAGTTTGGTGGAAGCACCATTATAATGGGCTAAAGTAAAAGAGCTGTGCTTCTGGCGCACATTACAATTGAGTCAATGGTAAAGGATTCCATGCCGATTGAGCGTATTATTCACTCCTTTTAGCGTAAACACCAAGGTTTGGAAGATGATGGGAAGAAACTCCAACTGGAAACAGTGGCTGGCTAGCCAAACAACCTCCTCGTGGTGCCAGCTGGGTGGTTCGGGTAAATCCCGTTCCAGCAAATGGTTCGGCGGCAGTGTTCCAGGATGTGGTGGGATTTCGCCTGGCAAGCGTTCTCCCTATAAAAAGCCACAAGTATCCGTTTAACAACACTGTGACGTTGCGTATGTGACTCGCCACTAAATAAAGTCACTGCCTCTTCCCTTTTCCGGAGGATCATTCACACCTCACTGACGTCATTCGATTCAAAGCGTCCCATTGATTCCCCCTTTGATGGCGAACACAACAAACAAAAGCACACAAAGTCACCTTTTTACCTACTCACACATGTCCCCCTTCCAAATACACAGTTAAACTTAGTTTTACATCTCAACACGCACATAAATTCCTATGCTATTGGTCACAAAGTACTAATTTGTGTACTTGTTCATCATATATGTCTGTACTACCATGATCACAACCTTGATGGTGTGCCTCGCAGTGACGAGAATAAACTATTTATTTATTTATTTATTTATTCTGGTTTTACAGGTATACAGTGATTTCAAGGAAGATTCACAGTAGGAAGACTGGCGTGGCATTACCGGAGGGCTATCCGTACCGCTTTGTGCAATTCCGATGTAGGCGCCGCGCACGTACAAACCTTATTAGCAAGAGGTAAGTGATGTTTCATGCTGTACTGATACGTGTTGCATGCAGATACAGGAATTTTGCTTGTCTCGCTCGATCTTAGTTCATTTTGAAGGGTCTGTGTTATCAGCGAGGGGAATGTCCCTTAGTGAATAGCCATGGTTTTCACGGTTGGAATCCATGTCTGTATGTGTGCAATAGACCACTGACTGAGGCGCAAGATATGTAGGCTGCAAGTCTAATGTGTAGTTTTAAAAGCAACCGTGAGTTTCTCGCACGTTGTCCGGCATTACGATGTTTTGCTGAACCGAAAAGACTTGCTGTCGATAAAGAGGAGACATCTGAAACAGAAACCTGATGAGGATCTTGAGGGTACCAGGTTACTGGAAAACAATGGAAGGTGCCACATGCTGCTCGAAGAAAATCACATTCGTGCCTTCTACTTTGTGCCCTGCAGCATGCTGGCAATGGTGGAACGATAGGGGAGGTGCTTTTGTCGGATGCCACTCATCAGCTAAATTGCGACGGCTATGTGCTACTGCGCTGTGTGTTTGTGCATATAACGGGGTGGTGTTCTCTTTCTTTACGTCCTGTTGTCAAATGAGACGTCTGCCAGCTACAGGTAGGCCATACAAGCAATGCGTGAGATGGAACCGCCATCAAGTACCGCCGCTGTGTAAACACTCGTGATGGATAACCGCTTCGCACAAGTCGGAGACTTCAGGTCAATGCATCCCGATGCGGCGGTGGTATTTCGCCGCTTTCACCTTATCCGGAACATAAGCAGGCTCTGTTTCCAACTACTTGGAACAACTGCGGTAGTTAGAAGTCAGTTATGCCAGTGCCTGCGAACGTTGGTGTACACGCGGGTTACCAGGCAGTTCGAAAGTATTTTGCGTGCCTTCTAGTCTATGAATGCAGCCGGTCACGAATACTTGTGGAGGACATGGCTTCGGTGTACCTCATCGTGGGCTGCACGTCGGCAAATGTTAATTTCCATGTTTGGCTGCGCGACGAGCAACAGGGTCGAACATGAGAAAAAGCTTTTAAAGAGGCAACTGAGAGAGAACCCATCACTGCAGATACTATTCAGTATGGTTGTAGAACGGGTCGATGCGTGCATACAGCAGCGTGCCCTGCCCTTGGGTAAGCATATCATGGCACCGTACGTGCCCCATGTGAATGAGTTTCCCGCGGCTTCGCTTCTAGTTCCCTTGCTGCTATTTGTACTTGCACGTATTTTTCGACATTGGCAGGCTGTCCGCATAAGCGATACCCGCCCTCATTGTGTCTTGTGGATTGTTCGTTGCATGAAAGTTAGGTCGACAAGGCAGTACAAGGTACATGGTTACAGCTGCACATGTGAATGCAAGCGTCAGTGGCGTATGCCCTGCGCTCATGTGTGCCATGTGTACCATCTGAGAAGCAGGAGTTTGTACTGTGCAATCGCAACGTGCCGTCGGGTGGTGCCAGCATCAGTCAACCCGGGGAATGAACAGTAGGTCACAGGTGGCTTGGAGAACCGGTCCGTGATCAGCCCGGTGAAATGCCCTCTACACCGGTGGACCGAGGGACGAAGTTACGTGAAACGGAGGAGCTGGCGGCTCAGGTGAGGGTTCAGTTGTGCAGCACGGGATCGGCAGCTTTCTCGCGTGCTATGCTGTCCTTGCGAATTCTTGTAGACTTGATGTCCAGTAAGGCTGATGTCCAGATGTTCTGCACAAATCGGTACCGCAAGGATGCGTTGCCTCTTGAGTTTGTTGAAAACGTATGAAAGTTGAAGATTAACTGACAAAATGTGCAACTAACCCCCCGGGGTACCGGCCACACGATTGAGGTCCATGGCGAAGGCGCGCTTCCAACGTCTACCACGGATTCTCACGTTAGCGATTCAGCGGCGCAGCCTACTGACGCGTTGAGGTTAACTGACAAACCAACAGGAGCCGCTTAACGGAAGTCGCAGTTGGTTCATCGATTGACGGAGTTGCCTCTAGCATCCACGTTGCCCAGGGGAACGAAATTCCGACATATATGCAACTGCATGTCGGCCGTACGCAGAACCCGGAGTAAGCGGCGGAGACTGAGAAAGGAGGTTTCCCATTACCGTGACAATGACGTGTGCAACTTGTGCTTCATGGAGGATGGTGGCCTGCACGACATGCACAGGTGGAGTGGGTGATGTGTGACGTTGGAGTACGCTTGTACCACTGTTCCTGTGCGTGCTACATAAATAAATAAATAAATAAATATTTTATTCTCGTCACTGCGAGGCACACCATCAAGGGCGTGATCATGGTATTACAGACATGTATGATCAGCAATTGCACAAATTAGTACTTTTTGATCAATAGCATAGGGGTTTATGTGTGTGTTGAGATGTAAAACGATGTTTAACTGTGTATTTGGAAGGGGACATTTTGTGTGAGTAGGTAAATGTACCTGTGTGTCCTTTTGTTCGGTGTGTTCTCCATCAAAGGGGGAATCAATGGAACACTTTGATTCAGATGACGTCCGTGATGCGTGAATGATCCTCCGGAAAAGGGAAAAGGCAGTGACTTTATTTAGTGGCGAGTCACATCCGCCACGTCACAGTGTTGTTAAACGGATACTTGTGGCTTTTTATAGGGAGAAAGCTTGCCAGGCGAAATCCCAACACATCCTGGAACACTGCCGCCGAACCATTTGCTGGAACGGAAAAACCCGATCCACCCAGCTGGCACCACGAGGAGGTTGTTCGGCTAGCCAGCCATGGGAAAAGAACACATCAGTTTTGTGTATCGTGACAGGAATTGAACCTGAACAACAACCAGGAAATGCTTCTTCGTTGTATAAGTCCAACCCAGGTAAGCGTGATGCGTTACGCTTCACTGAATTTGGCGGGACCCGTTGCAGCTGCAGCAAATGGATACGCACTACTAGTGTCCAAGCAGTGTCAAAGCCCGTCGCCCATTTCACAGGAATTCAACGGTCATTGTGTACAGCTGCCTTGCAATTGTGATTAGATGTTCCCTTATGTATGTTTGACTTGTTCTCCTATCCTCCCATCCCATTCATAAATGTCTGCGCATTGCTGGTGCACGGCCAGTAAATACCCTTGCCACAATGACGTGAATATTTTGTATGGGTGCAACCATCACCTTTAACCCCATTAACATTCATCGTTGCGCGAAATCAATTCTGTCGTCCTTCCTGGATTCATTCAATTTATTGTAGTTTGGGACACTAGCCAATCCTGTTTTGCAATATGTGGGAATTTGAGTCAGTGTTAAACAACATGTGGATTCTAGCAGGCGAATGGCATCTTCAGGATGGTGAAATACATGGTTCAAATTTCGGCGTTTGATATGGGATACAAGAACTGGTTGCGACAATGACGTAGAATAAGAGGAAAACGGCAGGTGCGTTGTCCGCAAAGGAATGCTGCTTGAAGGTGAGGAATGCATTTCAGGCAATGTAACGCGTTGGTTACAGCTAATGAATCAAGAGGACTTGCAAAGTATAATTGTGTCCCATTCTTTGTAAAAAGGAGTTACAATGGTGTGTAAGTGCATGCATGTCTGAATGCATCACTATATATATATGGTCGTGCATTCAGACACATATATATTCTTTCATGTCATTCTAAACCACATGCCTGCCGAAAATAAAACACCAGTTATCGCTTTCATTTACCCTTACTTTAATAGGTGCATTCAATTCGTTTTTTGCCTCTATTGGTCCCATTTCAATCAATCAGCCCCCATTGCCGGGAAACCAACATTTTTTCCTCCTCTCCTAGCACAAAATGGACTTCGAAGACGAAAATTGGTGGTAAAGTCCTTAACCGTCCGCTATAGACCTGAATCCATGGTTAAGGACGTTGCCGACCATTTTGAAGGCGAAATTTGTCCTTTCACTGCAGCTGCATTAAGTACACAGTAAAGAATTTTTCTCCATGTCCAATCAGAAACCTAGGTTAAACAGTGGATGACAGACACACCAGCGGAGCATGAATGGTCATTGACGGTTGACTTTGGGCGGCGTGGACCAACGGCCGTGCACGCACCACGAAGCTACACACGCCCCTAGGCAGTACCCCTGTACGCCGCACCTAGCCGCTACCCGTGTACGTCCCACGTACTGGCTACCTACCCGCGCTCGCACACCGCTGGGAGGAGGATCTCAAATTCCTACCTGCGCTTCCCGTTAATAGTAATAGGTAACGCAGGTATCACTAGCGCTTACTAATGCAATGTAAACGTGCGAGCCACAGCTAACCGCTCATATGCCAGTTTTTCGCATGCGGCATAACAAACTGAATGACAGGGGAAAGCGTGGTACCACGTAATACTACCGTGAAATATCATGGTGCACATCCTGCTGCTATTGAATGGAGGAAACCGTGTATAACACAGCGCACAGGGTCCAGTCCCACTACTCATAGTGATGTCTTAGTATTTCCGTTCCAATATGCACAACGATAGAGGGAATGGAACCCGATTTTTTACAGTAAGTAGTCGGTTTACTGACGCACAGCAGTGCGTACATTAAATGTAAGCACATCAATATTGACAACGGAGGTCAATGTTCCGTTTGAAAAAGTTACGTTTCTGCTATGCTGTCACCTCTGCAGTCCAAGTACACTAATTGGAAAACCTAAGCTAAGAAAGGTTATTAAGTACTCCACCATTTCATACTTGCTGGCCGCATGCACAACCTTCGGCAGAGTCGCCCCATGCGTTGTCATGAATCGATTTCAAGTACATCCTGACATATTGTGTTATGTCATCAGGTGCCGCGTTGCTTCCGGAGTATCGTTTTAATGGAGCGGCTGTGAGAGGGATGAAAGGGCAAAGAGGTCTCTTACCTTAAATTTCGGGTGAATAGCTTTGTTTTCCGGCATCCGTGTTTGTTGCAATAACCGCGTTAGAAAACTGCATCATGATGCGAACAGTTTTCGACAACGTGTCTTCATGCGCACCTTCCAGATACGTATGCTGCATGTATTTGTGAGGTATCAAATAATCCTACCAATTGTTGCCTGCGTCCTGCATTAGTATATCGATGTACCTTGCAGAGGAAGCTGCGTTGCCTGCTGCCCAGGTTGCTCGGCAACGGTCGCAGCCATCGATAATGACACATGCAAGAATATGATATTCTCCACCTATTTGCACAGTTTCATTGCACGTATAGTGCCTTGACCGTTTCAACTACACAAGACTGACCCCGAAGTATCGTCGTGATACACAACTGCTTATAATCCTTGATCATGCCTGATTTGCTGTGTCACTATAGATAGGAGAATAAACTATTTATTTATTTATTTATTTATATCTCATGACACTCTTCACACACGCCAGTGTCACCATAATTTTCTGAACATTATCTGCAAATAAATACCGTGTTCCAGAATTATAAAAGGATGCCATCTATGGACTCCAGTATATCATTCGGTTGGCCCAGATCGCCTGCTGGAAAATGGTAAACCCTCAAGCACATGCTTACGGTGAATGACATTCCAATCGCCTTTGGGAACGATGATGAAGGGAGGAGTCAGAGGTAGACTCTCGGACTAGGACACTAAAGCTACAAAGTGTAAGCACCAACCGGAATCGGTTTCCCAAATCTGTGCGTTCGAGTTTTCACCACAGTGAGAGGCAGTATTGAACGCTGGTTTCCTATTAAGAAAAATAAATCCCTTACCTGTATAAGCTTGTTTGTAGCCACCCATGTTGTATTGCTGGGAAGCCGACTGACGTGGGTTTTCAACCATGGAGCGGGCCAACGCAGTTAAAGAAAAGATAGGTGGAGAACCATAGGGAACGGTGGTGGGGACTATGCTTTATTTGGGGCTCAATGTCTTCGTCGACCGATATCAATGGACGTGGTATTCGGCTGTTATGACATGTTATATATATGTGGCAACTCACACAAGTTTACGTGAGGGTATGCGCATGGCTTCGGTTGAATTCGTGTCTTCAGGTAAGTTCGGATGGTCGACAGAGTTAGCTATTGCACCAACCTATGGTGTCTGACAGTCTGAGTTATAACCGCTGTAGGTTCACTGCGAATAGGACCTTAGCACGTTTGCTCACGGTCAGGTTACAATAGGCAAAAGTCAGCAAACCCGTCCATTGGCACGAAGGGTGGAATCGAACGCTAATGGTAAAAAGAGCTCCGACGACTGATGCGAAGCCCACACCCAACACTCGAAGGAGGCACAACGTCACCGAAACCAGAAGACGAACGAAATTCGAAGAGGAGTATATATGTTATTGTGTGAGTTAAAACAAATATACGAAACTTGACGGAATATAGAATAGGAAGTTGCAAGGAAAATGTGAAGAATTTATAAAATCTACAAGCCTCCCATTCTAGGGCTTGAGCCTGGAGGAAGAACGCTCGGAAGTTGTGTCTGTTGACCTACTCTGGGACACTTTGTTAACCACTAGCCACTAGTAGGCTTCACCCCAATGCCATTGCCAGCCGTCGATACTCCCTCTCCCTTAATACCATTATCAGTTCATCGTATTACCTCTGTTTTGCAGGAGCCATTCTTCGTAGGCTCCAACCATCACTGCGCATATCCGGAGCTTGCTAAGAGCCACTCTTTTACTTCTCTCTGGGACTGCGTGCGTCACATACATTTGCTGTCTGTTGACTTATTCTGGGACACGTTAGGTATCCACTAACACTAGAAAGCTTCACCCCAATGCCATTGTTAGCCGTCGGTACTATCTCTCTCCCTTGATATCATTATCAGTTCCTCGTATTTCCTACGTCACCTCTTTCAGCTGCAGTGAGTCATTGAAGATAGCATACTTCTTTGCGCTAGGAGCCACTCACTAACTCTCCCATACTTACTCTCTTAAAGTGTTTGCATCACACACCTTCGCTGGTTTGTTGACGCGTTTGAGACCATAGCTATCCACTAATAACCAGAAGGCTTAATGCGATTTCAGGTGCTGTCCACTGGTTCTCTCTCTTAGCACCATTATCCTTCGTTCTTCTTATCTTCATCACGTTTTCCACAGTGATTCGTTGTAGGCTCCATACACCTTTGACCATATCCGGACCTACAGGGAGAAATTCCTTGTTGCTCCATCCTGTAATCTTTTAGAATATCTGCATCACTTACCTTTGATGGCTTGCTGATTTATTCTGTGACACTGTGGGAATCCACTAATGACAAAATTGCTCAATGCAATGGTTACATCTGGCCACCGACAGTTCTTCATAGCGCCATTATCCGTAGATCCTCTTAACCTCAGCACCTCTATTCAGTAGCAACTAGTGGTCGTAGGTTCCAAATATCTCTGCTCATATCCAGAGCCACCCTCTATTATTTCCAACCTTCATCCTTTGGGACTGTCTGCGTCACATACATTTGCTGTCTGTAGACCTATCATGGGACACTTTAGGCATCCACTAGAATGCTTCACCCCAATGCCATTGCTAGCGGTCGAAACTCTCCCTCCTTATTACCATTATCAGTTCTTTTATTACATCACCCATCTGTTTAGCAGGTGGTATTCTTCGTAGGCTGCAACCATCTCTGCGCATATCCAGAGCTTGCTAAGAGCCACACTCTTTTATCTCTAACCTTCATCCTTTGGGACTGTCTGCGTCACATACATTTGCTGTCTGTTGACTTATTCTGGGACACTTTAGGTATCCACTAGCCACTAGTAAGCTTCACACCAATACCATTGCCAGCCGTCGATACGCCCGCTCTCTTAGTACCATTATCAGTTCTTCGTCACCACTTTTCTGCTTAGCGTGTCATTAAAGCTAGAATTGGTCTTTTCGCCAGGAGACTCTTTATCTCTCCAAACTTAGTCTGTTGAATTGTTTGCATCACACCTTCGCTGGTTTGTTGACTTCTTCTGTCACTGTAGGTATCCACTGGCAATTGGTATGCCTAATCCGAATGCCTTTGCTGGCCACTTATACTCTCAATCCTAGCGCCACTATCTGTCGCTCTTCTTATCTTCCTCACTTCTGCAGCAATTCGCCGTATGCTCCATGTCCCCTCTGCGCAGATCTTGAGCTTGTTAGGATACACTCCTTGTCTCTCCATCATACATTCTCCTGGAATGTCTGTATCACTTACCTCCGCTGGTTTGTTGATGCATTCAGTGACCCTATAGGCATACACTAGTGACTAAGCGTCTGATTCGAATGGCTACTTCTGGCCACTGAAGTCTTTCCTAGCGCCACCATCCGTCGGTCGTCTTAAATTCGGCACCTCTGTTTAGAAGTAGCTAGTGGTCATAGGCTCCACACATATACTATTACCCAGTGCTCGTTAGGAGCCACTCCGTATCTCAATAACCTTTATTCCTTTAGAATATCTGCATTCAATCTTTCCGCTGCCCTACCGCCAATTGACCTTTAGACCTCTCTCGCAAAAACCTATTTATTTTCACTTATTCTGCGCTTTTTATCATATTACGCTAGCTCCTTGCTGTCCATGCAACTAGCAAGCACCACCAATATTCTAACTCTGCTTGCTATCCCCCACGCAACATTTGGCTCATACTAAGCCGATACTTCATAGATTACGTACTGGTACAACGCTCCTGTCTCTACGCAGGCGTTAGCAATCCACCTATACGGTAATCATTCTATAGGATATTCAAAAAGCGCTTTCAGCATAATTATTGTTGCACAGTGTACATGCTTTTGTCTCAAGACTAAATGTTGTAACATAAGACTTTAACAATGTTTAACTCCATGCCTGTTTTTGCGGTCTTCTCTCGGTTGTCCCTCACTTTCCCTTTTCTCCGAGGTCCGGAACTTCTTGGAGATCTGGGATTGGGCTGAGGAAAAATTTACGTCCAAGACGGACGTAACCAACGGCCACGACCTGCATGGAGCATGGTTGAAAACCAAAAGTACCCAACTACAGTCACCAAAATTCTTGATCAATATGGAGAACTAGACACATCTTCATACTTCCATACATTATACATTTGCAAAAACTCACAGTCTGTGTG